>NW_010729245.1:748669-759445 GCF_000365185.1 Nelumbo nucifera | reverse complement strand
CGTAAGACGCCAGACTGCCTGCGGAGTGGCCAGCTGCCTGTGGCGAGCTGCCTATGCCGAGCTACCTATAAGGTGTCGAGCTGCCTATGCCGAGCTGCCCGAGCTGCCCAGTCGTCAAGAGGCTACACTTGGTTTGCATGAGGTGTCAGGTGTCACAATTTCACTGGAGGGCCAAATCCACCCTCATCACAAAACATACAATAGTTGGAAGAATGAAATATGAAAATTGGAAAATGGAATAAATTAATAAAATATAATAAAGTTACAACTTAAAAATAAAAAATTATGTTATTAAAAAAATCAAATAAATTAAATAAAATTAAAACAAAATTTACAATAATTTATGAAAATACTATACAACTATTGAATATACAAAAATATTGGCTTTATCATTTCTCTCCTATTATTCTTGACTTTAAGCCTCGACAATATTGCCCCCCACGTCTCATAGTATATCTCTGCCGTGTATCAGGGACATATCCCGATGTTTGATATATCAGAAATATATATATTCCCACTACACGACGAATTTGAAAAAATATGAATATACAAAAATATTGGCTTTATCATTTTTTCCTATTATTTTTTACTTTAATCAACCCCAACAATATTGCCCCCCACGTCTCATAGTATATCTCCGCCGTGTATCAGAAACATATCCCGACGATGTATCAGAAATGGATATGTTCCCACTACACGACGGGATGTGCTGTGGAACGTGGCCATTATGGAACCAAAAAGGTTGTCATCTCTCGTCTCTACGATATCTACGATATAATGCCGATACTTGACTTGACTTGGCATCTCATGGTCATGGTCAGTCAGCTTAGATGGTCAAATACTCACCATTATTTGGGTCATATTTTATTTTTCTCACCCCCATCTGTTTTCTTCTTTTCCTTGGTGCAAACGAACGTACCACTCAACTTTTAGTATTGAGAAACTGATAACCAATCGACCGGCATCATTCCATTGATCATCTTATTGATTCAAACTCACGTGGTTTCTGATGCATTAAAGTTTGTGAGGTATCATACCTTACAAATTGCCTACTGGCCCACAACACGTGCTTACCTTACAGGTTGCAGTGCCGTGGGATAATTAATGCTTGCTGACAATCACACAACACAACATTTTAATAATACCTCATCGTTCATTCCGTGTGTTTAGTTTATTCATAATCTTTTTAGATAACATAGTTTGTTATCTAAAAAATAGTTTGTTCATAATCATGCCATGAGTTTAATAACAAAGTACCCACATGGCCACATCTTAAATTCTAGGCTGGGTGGGTTTATGATTTTTTGGGAAGAATGACCAATCAGCCCATATCAGAATTTTATAGTTTGATAATACAGGAGGAATGCATCTGACCGTAAATTGATACCAAATTTATGGGTGGTTTATAAGGGAGAAAGGGCTAAAAATAGGAGAGCTGGAATTCATAATTCTACATCGGATGTATCTGTATTTCTCCGTTTTTCTTTGGGTTTATGATATTGTTTTGTGCAAAGGAAAAGTAAAATAATTTCAAATGATGTATCAATCATTTAAGTTCTGAAAAATAAAATTTGTCAAGCACTTTTAGGCAATGATTTTAAAACCGAATTGGAAAAATTGGGAAGGAATCACTTGATCGGTTCTGTTTTACCTTAGAAACATCATTTTGACTAAAAACCGTTGATTTAGTTAACAAATTGCTGATTCGGGTGTTTAAACCAATCGAATCATTCAATGATTTTTTTTGTCATTTTTTATTATTTTTATTATTTTTATTTTCATTAAAATGAGCCATCTATTCGATTTGAATAATCAGACCATTCAACCTGGGAATCAGACCCCTGAATGGTTTACAGAAATAGGGTTTAAAATTGGAATAGAATATTATTTCAATTCCAACTGCTTAGTTAAAAGGAATTAGAATCTCATTCTCTTATTTAAGGGAATGACCATTCCCTCGCCCTCCCTTCGGAAAATCCGAACCAAATAGAACTATGAAAATAGACATTCCTATTCCGATTTCAATTTTGGTTCCGTGAAGTGTGAACAATAGAGGATAGATTCTGAATCTGAGTGTGAACCAAACGGATCCTAATTTTTTAAGAAGTAAGAATCACGCACGTCTCGGTAGACATAAATAATTAACAAACTAGTTGTATGGGGCCCACGCGGCTAGACCTTGGCCTTCCAGTCCCCAAGTCGTCAGAGTCAACATATCGTTCATACGGGCAATACTCAGTAGGAAAATCCCCCCGTTCTTCAAGTTTGGTTTCTACGGTCCACACCTCTAACGTCTTCTAAAATGCGCCGCTAATGCATCCTTGCCTAACCTACCTCTCTTCCCCCTTTACATATTTCACCCAATGCCCCCGCATCTTGAGAGTTGAGACCAAGGCTCAACACCTACGTTTGCAGCAGAGGCAGAGAGCCAGACAGAGACAATTAGGTCTGCATCCGTCTAATTAACAAGATGAAGATGAGGAAATCCGACAAGCTGCCTTTGCTCATCGCCTACCTCTCCGTATTCGCCATTACAGCGAGGGCTCAGAGCTTCAAGTGCAGCGGCTCTACTACAAAGTGCCAAGCTCTGGCTGGCTACATTTCGCCAAACAAGACAACCCTTGCCGACATCCAAACCATGTTCGGAGTTGTGAGATTACAGCCTCTGCTGGGAGCAAACTCGCTCCCACTCAACACCACATCGGAATATTCTGTTGCTGCAGGTGAGACGATCAAAATTCCCTTCCCTTGTACCTGCGACAATGGTACCGGAGTCTCAGACAGGGTCCCTGTCTACAAGATAAAAAAAAACGACGGCCTATATCACATCGCTGCGGAGGTCTTTTCGGGATTAGTGCAGTACCCACAGATTGCGGCCGTCAATAATATCTCCAATGTGGACTTAATCAAAGAAGGGGATGAGCTGCGGATTCCGCTTCCCTGCAGCTGCGATAACGTGGACGGGCTGCAAGTCGTCCATTATGCACACGTCGTCGCCAACGGGAGTTCGGTGGAGCAGATCGCCCAGAAGTTTGGGACCAGCAATACCACGTTGCTGAGTCTCAACGGAATCACCAATCCCAAAGATCTCAAAGCCGGCCAAGTTCTCGACGTTCCTCTCAGAGGTTTGATCGTTTTAAGTTTTCACCCTCTTAATCTTTAATCCTCATCCTCCTCGCTCAGAGTTCAGAGTTCAGAGCTCAGAGCTCAGCCCCAATTTTAGGTTATAGGTTAAGGTTATTAACTTACTATATAAACAAATATGCAAACACGTCTGGTCTGCACGATTAGCAAATTCCCTCGCGCATCGCTTTAATCTGTATAAATAATTGATATTTTTTTCTTGTTTTTTTCAGCTTGCGCATCCAAGGTAAGAAATGATTCCTTGGACTACCCTTTATCGGTGGCCAACGGCACTTACACCTTGACGGCCAACAATTGCGTCCAATGCAAGTGTGATTCTTCCAACAATTTTACGTAAGTAATCAATCACCTTATTAGAGCCTCCTTACCCTTAAAAGCCAAATGGACAAGCTTTTAGTCGAGACTCTGGACTTGTGATTGATTGATTGTTTATTATATATAACCAGAGAGAATGATACATTACCAAATTCGGAGTTAGTATTTTGATATTTTTATTCAAATATTCTGATAAATTTTGTTAATAATCATTTAGGTTATTATTTTATTTGATAAATACATTTGTTGTTTAATTTAGGAGATTAAATCCAGTTAAGGCCCCGTTTGATTCATGGGAATAGGGGTCTGGAATTGGAATCATAATAGACTATTTCGATTCCAACTGTTTGGTCGGACTGAATTAAAATCCCATTTCCATTCCTGTTAGAATGGCCATTCCCTCATCCAATTCTCATTCCCATTCCTATCTGAACCAAACAGATTATAGGAATGGATCATTCTGATTTCAATTCGGGAGGATTTCATTGAGAAAATAATATATCACTTGTAAAATCTCTAATATGACATATTAAGGCTGATGGTGTGAATGTGATGGCATCAGATTACAATGTGAGCCATCCTCATCCAAAGAAATTAAAGTCTATGGCTGGTCTCAGTGCCCTGCTATGCAATGTTCAGGTCTAAACAATTTAACTCTCGGAAACCCCACAGTTAATTCCAGTTGTGGACGTACCGTCTGCGCTTACGCTGGATACACCAACGCCACCATTTTCACAGTCCTCGACTTGGAAAACACCTGTTCATGTAAGTATCCTCTTTTAGTTTCCTTTTTATGTTGTATACATTTGTGCAGATGTATAGAAACGAAGAATGTGATTGAACCTACGGTTTGGTTTGTGTAATTGTGTTGTTGATAAACAGCCTCATCGCCGTCTGGTAATTTTGCTTCAAAGATCAGTTCGGAAGGGTCGACTTGGAGGCTTATTTTCATCTCTCTTCACATGAGCTTGCTCTGTTTTGGCCTTGTTTGGTAGTTGGGTGGATGCCCGGTTTGCCTCTTTTTTCTCCCTGTACACAATAAAGAACCGGATGCTTGATTGTAATATTATTGGTTATCTTCTTCTTTTCGTTCCAATTTCGTGTTGATTAGTTAAGTCAAATTTGTATTTTTCATTGAAGAATTTAAGAAGGGGTGATGCAAGCAGGAAAAAACGGGGCGCCCCTGTTCTGACTTATGAGTTTTGTTAATCACTTGAGACTAAAGTGCCTTGTTTATTACATATGTCCATGGTTTTTAAAACCGAATCGGTCAGGGGTCCGGTTATCGGTTACTGGTTCAAATGGTCCGATCATTTGACCCGAATGATCGGCCTGTTCTGACAAAAAATAAAAAATTTAAAAAAATTTAAAAAAATTGAAAAACGATCAAAACCATTTGAACAGTTAACCAGTCGGTTCAGCGATATAGCCAAAACAATGGAAGCACCTTTCAAGTCTCAACAACAACGTATACGTATCACCAATGGAATTGGTCTCTGGCCTCTTTGCGACCCGGTTTCTTCGGTGACTGAAATGAATGTTAGGAAAAGGCTTACATCTGTCGCATGTTTTTTTTGGTAATGTCTGTCGCATGGTCAGACTTCCACAATTCCACTGTTAGGCATCAAGAAAAAAGCTCTGTAAACGATAAGGTTTTTGTATAGATTGGAATGGGACCAGGCTGAGGTCACTGAGCTAACTCTTAGAACTAAGAACAGTCCAACTGTCCAACGCAACCCAAGATGAGGGAAAGTTCTTTTAACAAGTTTTTGTGAAATTCATTTTTAACTTTCCCTCAACTTTCTGCCTCTTATTTTTCTATCAAACCAAACACAGGATTATGGTCTTGTGAAAGCAATCAACATGCTTGCCACTTTCATGAGGAAAAGTTCTTTAATAAATTTTGTGAATTCCTTCTTAAGTTTCCCTTAACTTCCTATCTCTTATTTTCCTATCAAATAAATTAAGGTCTTGTAAAAGAAATCAACATGCTTGCCACCTTCATGAGGGATTGTGGGTAAGTTTTTTATCAAATTTGTGAAATTCCTTCTTAACTTTCCCTCAACTTTTTGTCTCTTATTTTTCTTTTCAAACCAAATACAGGATTGAGGTCTTGTAAAAGAAATCAGCATGCTTGCCACTTTCATGAGGGAAAGTTCTTTAACAAATTTGTGAAATTCCTTTCTAACTTTCCCTCAACTTTTTGTCTCGCATTTTTCCATCAAATCAAATACAGGATTAAGGTCTTGTGGAAGAAATCAACATGATTGTGAGGGAAAGTTCTTTAGACTCAGTTTGGAAGCAGTATAAATGCAAATATGTACAGCATAAATACATACAAAATAATACAAAATATAAGGTTTTACACTCTACATATTTGCATTTGTACTCCTTCCATACTCAGCCTAAACAAAATTGTGAAATTCCTTCTTAAACTTTCCTTCAACTTTTTATCTCTTATTTTTTCTATCAAACAGGATTAAGGTGTTGTAGAAAAAATCAACATTATTGCCACTTTCCTTGCAATTAAAGTGGAGTTCCTAATGCCACTAGAAATGTTCACTTAACTCCGCCGTTGACTTGGCTGAGAGTCAGATAGAAAAGTAGTTGACTCGTTTCTTTATATCTCAGTCATATATTTTGTCGCCACTACATCTCACGAGGAGCAATGTTTAGGACCTACCGACCTAGTGGCCTGATCACTCTCAATTGACGGTGATGTAAGTTCTCATGGCTTGGTTTGCATTGTTCTTGTAGCAATTACGTGTTATTTGATTTCTACATGTTTTCCCCTTTTCCTACTTTTGTTATTAATGGGATACAGTTAGGTTTGGTTTGATAGAAAATAAGAGAAAGTCAAAAGATTAAAAATTTCTTATAAGAAATTTTGTGAAAGTTCCTTAAAAGAACTTTTACTCAACTTTCTGTTTCCTGTCAAACCGAACACAGTCAGGAGATTTTTTTTTCCTATTTTTCCTCTCAGTCATCATGTGACCGTAACTTTTAACGTTTGATCGATTCTAGAATTTTTTGTTTAAAATGGCTTCTTGCAAATGTAAAAAACTAAATGATTTTTTTTTTGTTTTTTCAAACAAGCTTTTTTAATGCCAAAAAACTGTCTTCAGCTTTTTCACCAAATAAAATTTTAATTTTTTAGGGTCTGTTTGGTTTGAGGGAATAAGACCCATGAATCGGAATTGGAAGGGGTCCAGATGTTTTGTTCGAGGGAATAGGACCCTAGAATCTAGAATGGGAATGAGTAGGCGGAATGATGGGGGAATGGCCATTCCTGACCCCCTCCCCCGGAATGTGATTCCCATTCTGCTATTAGTAACAGTAACTAATCGTGCGTGATCTGGGTGCTCCTAGCTGGAGGGCTACTCGGACGTCAGTGCTCTGCTGGCCGATCGAACTGCAAGAGAATGGATTAGAGAACCTAGGGTGGATAACCCGATGCTTAAGTTAGTACTTGCTTAGTAGATTGTGAACTGCAAATCAGTAATCTAGAGAGCTAGAATGCACTAAATCATGCGTACCTAGGTACTGAGGGCTGGTGCCTTTATATAGCTTAGCTGTTGTGAGCCTCAAGGAACCTCTCTGAGATCTTTGAACTGAGAAGGAAGAGTCCATTCCGCTTCAAAAGGTGACCATCATGCTAGTTGATAAGGCTTATCGTGTCCACCCGATTTAGGCGGGACGAGGATAAGGCTTACGGTTGCGTGGCATGATCTCAGACGGTTCGAAGGAAGCTAGCAGGCTTCTAGAATCTGCTACGTGTCATCTTCAGCAGATTTGGTCATCCGAGGTACCCAGACCTCAGTGCTTATTCGAGGTGACAGGGGCACCCAAGGTGACTTGATTTGCCGAGGTGGCGGGTGGTGCCGAATCATCATCTAGTTGGCAGGTAGCGTCTATGTGTCCCCTGCTTATCAGGTCGGGCCAAATCCCCCATCATCAATTGCCCCCCACTCCTTGTGTAGGGGTCCCGATCCGGTGCAAGGAGTTCATGACAAGCTGAGGTGGACTTGGCCTTGGTTACCTTCAGGGCCAATAGCCGATATGGCGGTTTGACCTCAATGACCCGCCCGGCTTGACCAGGAATCCAGATTGCGTATCAGGAACGCACAGACGTCACGTGAATTATTTAACCTTGCAGATGTCAAAATGCGCGCTCAATTGATTTCAGCCTCGAGAAGCGTGCAACTAGTTTTCCTAGGAGCCATCGGATCACATTGATATTGCCTATCCAAAATCGACTACAGTGGCTACAAATAGGGGCTCTAGGGTCCCCATTTTCTTCATTGTGATTTGTATGTTCGTGGTCTGAGCTCACGCATCTGCTTCCAAGTCGGTGTCATCTATCCTTGTCTTCGGAATCGTCTCCTCCTCTCTCCAGTCTAGGTAAGTCTCCTTCGTTTCTAGCTTGTTTTCCTTCAATTACGATGTCAAGTATTAGCACTGATAGCTTACTAGATGCTAGTAGCGAGTTAACTGGAACTGATGTGGACTCCTCGGGCCAAAAGGTAGAATTTAGTCCTGCTGAGGTGGGCACCTCGGCACATGGCTCCGAACCTAGTCCATCCGAGGTGGACTCCCAATCAAAGGAGCGGGAGGACTCCAGAAAGGAAGCCTCGACCTCCCGTAGTTCTTGGAGGCCGGGGCCAGATTGCTTCGGTCCTTCCGTGATGACTACGGAGAGACTCCAAACACTAGCCTAGGATCATGATCCCGACGAGGTCGTAGTGTTCGAAGAGAAGCTGACAGTCGGGCTGCGCTACTAGCTCCACCCGTTCATTGTAGAGATCCTCAAGTTTTTTAACATCATCATAGGCCAACTCCACCCGAACTCAATTCACTCCATAGTAGGTACCATTTCCCTGTTTCCTCACTTCGACTAACCATTGACCATGGATACTTTTAGCTCGATCTGTTCCATCAAGAAAAACTTTGCTAGTCTCTCTTCTTCTGAATACCGTAGTTACAACCTGACCCCCTGCCCTGGATATAAGATCTTGTACAGTTTTCCCAACAAAGTCCAAGCTCGGAAGAGGCGCTATTTCCATGTTACTGTGGCTGGGGGGTGGCCGTTTCTGATGCATTGGAGAGCGGCCATCAGTGACCCCGACATTAAGCTAGATAAGGACATGAAGAAACAGATCCGCGCTTGGGCGAAGCTCAAGTTGGAGTTGGACATTTTCCTGGTTGAGGAGAAGTTAGTTAACACGGGGCTGAGTCCGAGTAGGTCTCCACTTTGGTTTACACACTTAGATTTTTCCCACTAGATTCTCTGCTATGTCGATGTCTGTGTTACAGGTACCATGGTGGTCATGGAGACCGATGAGGTTGCTGCTATGAGCACATCCATGGAGGTGGACCTGACAAAAGATACCGAACTTGTTGAAGGAGGGCGCAAAGAGCCCCATCAGGATTGACATTTTCCTCTTTTCTTGGACCTCTTGTACATATGTAATGCCCCGAGCCTCCGAGCTCGGATAAGTAGTTGCTTCTTTTTCTTTTTCCTCTCTTTTTTTTTTAAATGTATTGAGCCCTCTTTTGTAATGAATCAATGAAAACATCTTTTGCTTTCCGTCTTGTGTCCAATCGTGCAAAATTTTTCTAAGTATAGATTACCCCGAGGTGTCGAGCCGGTGAGCTAGACATAGGTAGGAATAATCCGAAGTCAATGTAAGCCAAAGTGAGCTGACACTATAGGGTATGTAACCGACTTGTCTGCATGCCGATGAGGCTGAGCGCAAACTACTTTATTTTGCCCATGCCGGAGAGGCAACTAGGTCTTATGTTGCCCATGCCGAGGAGGCGATCGGGTCTTATGTTGCCCATGCCGAGGAGGCAATTGGGTCTTATGCTGCCCATGCCGATGAGGCAACTAGATCTTAATTGGTGCCGAAGTCTTTTGTCAACTCGGCTCCATAGCCCTTAGGCTACAGGAGTGACGCATAGTCCACTCTCCAATTCGTGTTTCGACCAACTCAGTGATCTTCTAGACTTAGAAAATTTTTTGAAATGTGTCTAACTCGCGAGCTCACACGTCGTATCTCTTCAGGTTGTCGATGTTCCAAGCCCGGGGTACCAGCTTCCCTTCCATCATCTCGAGATCCTACATTCCTTCTCTGAACACCCGTCTCACTCTGTACGAACCCTCCCAATTTGGTCCGAGCTCCCTACACCGGGCTCAGGTACTGTCACCTTCCAGAGTACCAAGTCACCAACACAAAACTGGCGTTTCTTGACCTAGGCATTATAGTACTAAGCTACACGCTGTTGGCAGGTCGTAGTCCGGATGTAGGCTAGGTCACGTACCTCCTTGATCAGGTCCAGGTTAGTTCAAAACTCGTCGTCATTAGCCTCTTCGTCGTATGATTCGAGTCACAAGGTTGGTACTTCGATCTTGGCTAGGATTATTGCCTCCGTTCCATACGTCAGGTTGAAAGGCGTTTCTCCCATCGTGGTCTTGATAGTCGTCCTGTAGGCCCAAAGGACACTAGGTAGCTCGTCGACCCACAAACCCTTAGCTCGCGCCTAGCGAGCTTTTAGTCCGTAGAGAATGGCTTTGTTTGTCACTTTTTCCTGTCCGTAAGTCTACGGATGTGCCACCGAGGTAAAGTTTTGCTGGATCCCCATCTTGGCATACTAGTTCTGGAACTTAATATCTTCAAACTGGTTTCTGTTATCCTATATCAATACCTTTAGTAGTTTGAAGCGACATACTATGTTCTTCCAAAAGAAGTTCTGCACATTCTGGGTTGTAATCGTTACCAATAGCTCAGCCACCACCCACTTCGTAAAGTAATCAACTACCACTACCAAGAATCTTTTCTGCCTGGTTACTGGCGGGAATAGTCCAAGGATGTCTATCCCCCACTACGCAAAGGGCCACGGGCTAGTCAGCTACTTCAAATCGGCAGTAGGTTGATGGAGGATGTTGGCATGCCTCTAGCATTTGTCACATTTTTTTACGAGCTCAAGTGCATTTGCTTTCATAGTGGGCCAATAGTACCCTTGCCTCAAGGCCTTTTGGGCGAGCGCCCTACCCCCAAGTGTCCTCTATAAAGTCTACCATGAATGTCGCAAAGTACTCGATCTACTTTTGAAGGTCGCAATCAACATAGGTAAGGGAGCGTGAAGAACCTCCTATACAGTCGCCCGTCAATAATAATGTACCGAGTTGATTGACGCTCTACCCTCCAAGCTGCATTTCGATCCATTGGTAGGGTCATGTGGAGCAGATAATTGACGAGTAGATCAATCCTGCTCGGTTCTTCTTGCAACACAGGAGCAACCTCTTCTGTCCTGCCC
>NW_010729245.1:722996-748504 GCF_000365185.1 Nelumbo nucifera | reverse complement strand
CCCCCCGAGAATGTTGGGTCGAGGCAGGTCTTCTATGTAAATTGTTCTCATCGTGTTGTCACTGGTGCTCACCAACCGTGGTAGGGCATCGGCCTCAGTGTTCTCTTACTTTAGCTAAGTAAGCTGCCATGGTTGGGTCTTGGGCCTCGTAGTCACCATTGACCTGGTTCACCACCAATTGGGAGTCACTGCATACAACAAGGTGTTTCATGCCACTTTCCTTTGCCAAGTTCAGCCCGGCTATCAGTGCCTTATACTCTGCCTCGTTATTCGATGCTTCAAATCCGAACCGGAGAGCGTATTCGAGCTTCACCGCTCTTGGCCCATATAGTATAAGTCCGGCACTGCTTCCTCGCTAATTTCATGAGTCGTTGATGTGGAGGATCCTGGGCTCCTAGTCCTAGGTCGGCACTTCCCCGACTGGGGTCCAGTGCCGTGCTAGTTAATGCCTTTGACGTGATAATCTGCTCAACCACCTCAGGGGTCAGCAAGCTGAACGTGCATTCTCCTACAAAATCCGCCAAGCCTTGGGCTTTAATCGCTGGGTGTGGCTCAAACTAGATGTTGGTGAGGACGGCGATCGTGCGGGCTTGGAAGTATGGGTGCAATTTTCTAGTTGTCGTTACTAACGCGTACGCTAGATTTTCAATGTCTAGATACCTAGTTTTTGCGTCCTGCAAAACTATACTTACATACTAGACGGGTTGCTAAACCTGGTCTACTTCTCTAATTAGTATCAAGATGACCACCTCGTCCCTCTCGGAGAGATATAACTTCATCTCGTCTCCTTCCTTAGGTCGGGTTAGAACCAGTGCGGTACTTGAGTATTTCTTTAGCTCGTCAAATGCGAGCTGGCATTCTTCGGTCCCCACAAAGTCTTTATTCTTTTTAATTGCTTTAAAAAAGGGGAGGCACTAACTTGTCAATTTAGACATAAATCAGTTTAGGGCTGCTACTCGGCCAGTTAGCCTTTGGACTTCCTTTATCTTCTAGGGCGGTCTCATATCCACTATGGCCTTTATTTTATCCATGTTGGCCTCGATGCCACGTTGGTTCACTATGTAGCCGAGGAACTTGCCCGATGTGACCCTGAAGACACATTTGTTTGGGTTGAGCTTCATGTTAAATTTTCTTAAAATTTGAAAAACACAACTTAAATCATCGATCAAAGAACTTGAAAATTGGGTCTTCATGACCATGTCACCAACATAACACTCTACTTATTTCCAATCAAGGGATCAAAAACTTTGTTTACAAGTCGTTGGAAAGTTGCTCCAGCGTTTTTCAGTCCGAAGGGCATCACTTTATAGTAGTATAGCCCCAATTTAGTTACAAAAGCAGTCTTATCCTAATAAGCTACGTCCATCATAATTTGGTTGTAGCCAGAATAGGCATCCATGAAGCTCAACAACTTGTGCCCCAAGGTTGCGTCTACCAGGCGGTCTATTATAGGGAGTGGGAAGCAGTCCTTCGGGTAGGTTCTATTGAGGTTGGTATAGTCGACGTACATGCGCCACTTTCTGCTAGCCTTCTTCACCAGCACGGGGTTGGCCACCTAGCTTGGGTATTGGACCTCCTTAACGAAGTCTGCTGCAAGGAGCTTCCCGACCTCCTCGCCAACTACCTTCCACCGCTCTAGGATGAGGTTTTGTTTCCTTTGTCTAACTGGCCTGACTGAGGGGTCCACATTAAGTTTAAGAGTAATTACACTAGGGTCAAGACTGGGCATTTCTACCGTAGACCAAGCATAAACATCTAAATTACCAAGTAGAAAACTTACTAGCAGCGACTAAAGAGGTTCGCTTAGTAGAGCGCTGATCTGGAGGGTTTTCGTCGGCTTGGCTTCAGACACTGGTACATGGACTATTTCCTCCATTGGGGCAGTTCGCTCCTCTGTGTGCTCGAGTGGTGGTTCGAGTTCGACGTCTTCCATTAACTTCGTCATTCCCTTCATCGACAAGAAATAGGTGGATACCACTGTACGAAGAGCATGCAAAATGGGTCGACCTAGAATAGCGTTGTAGGGGGATAAAGTCATGACCACTAGGAATGTGTGCTCAACGCACACTAAGGTGGGCCATGTCCCCACTGCAACTGGTACTGTAACTCTGCCGAGGGGCCTGGCCATTTCGCCGCTGAACCCCACCAGGGATGAATCTACCGGCTTCATGTTGCTCCGCTCTAGCTACAACTTGTCAAAAGCTTCCAGGAATAGAGTCTCGGCTACACTTCCTGAATCCACTAGGACCAGCTTTATCTTGAAGTCGTTGATCATAAGCTTGACGATGAGGGCATCATCATGCGGGTACTATGTCCCACGTGCATTGTCCTCGGTGAAGTAAATGGCCTCTTCTACCCGAGGTCATTTCGGTGGGTTCTCTGTTTCATGCTCTAATTCCCGAACTGAAGTCTCCCCTATTGCTGTGGTGCACCCCACAATGATGGACCCGCCAGTGATCATATTGATCACCCTGTGGATCGGCCTGTCTTCACATAGTTGATGTTGCCGAGTTGGTTGGTCATTCCTTCTGCTCGACTTCGGAGCTTCCCTTCTTTGATCGGCTTGTCGGTCCGATGACTCCCTGCTCTCATGCTGGATGTACTTCTTCAAATATCCACGATGGACCAGCTCTTTAATCTCGTCGCGGAGGTTCCGGCAGTCTCAGTGTTGTGCCCAATGTCACGATGGAAGTGGCCATAGACATTCGGGTTTCTGGTTGTTGGATCTCCCCGCAGCTTGGGTGGCCACTTGACATAGGGAGAATCCTTTATCACCATCAGATTCTAACCTCGCTTTGCATTGAGGGGGGTATAGGATGTCCTTTCAACAGGAGGGGTCCTAGATCACTGACTTGACCTAGAACCCCAAGGTGGTGACTTACTTCTCTTACAAGGAGATTTGCTTCTCCTCAGTGACTTGCTTTTCTTCTGCCGGTACTTGCTGCTACTGGTTCCTTTGTCTTCTTTCTTCCTCTTCTCGCCCTGTTGGATCTCTGTCTTTGAGACGAGAGCTTCTTCTGTGCTCATGAACCTCTCGGCATAGTCAAGGAACTTCTCAATCATCTTCGGACGGTGTACACAAAGGTACCATGTGAACTCAGTGTGCTTAACTCCTTTTTGCGCCGTAGTGAGGCGCATGGCCAGATCAAGATCAGGTATTTGCAAACACTCCTCATTGAAGTGCTTGATGTAGCTTCGAATTGACTCATTCTCCCTCTAGACCACGTTCAGAAGGCTCTCTTGTGATTTCAGGCACTTTTTACTAGTGACGAAGTGGGCAGTAAACATGTTGACGAATTGAGCCCAGTGTGATGTTCCTTTACCACTGCCTGGCTAATCCTCTGAAGGTGGTGGAAAAGGACATTAGGATCGAACTTTCCATCATAAGTCTCTAGTGTAGGCATCCTGAAATCTTTTGGCCTCGGGGCCGCAAGGATCTCAGGTGATAGGGGGGAGGGTCGGCTCAATGATATAGGAGCCAGTTGTGCAGCTACCGCGCTCACTTCCTCCCTCACCCTACTCGGTTCCAATGGCTGACTGCTTCTTGGCGGCGGGCTGTTCCTGGCCAATGATTGGCGCATTTTGCGACATTGTCGCTTCTTTGCCGCTTCCACATTGGTACTATTGACCTCAGTGTTATCCGATACTTCAACTCTAGTTTGTTCTCGCTCCCAGACACTATCACGATATGGGAGTGGGTTCCTACCTCCGGCGACTTCTCAGTCGCAAACTTGATGTTGACTATTGCGGGGGGCAAAGGGGTCTCATCGCGGACTCGCGCCTCTTGCCCCGAGATGGCGGTCACTAACTTGTAGCTTGCGATTCTTAGGCCACAAGTGTTGTTGCTAATCGGTTCTCGTGCGATGAATAACTTTGGCATATCTTTTGGGTTTCCTCTCTGAGAAGGTGGGGGTGGGTTCCTACCTCCAACAACTTCTCAGTCGTGAACTTGATGTTGACTATTGCGGGGGGTAGAGGGGTCTCGTCACGATCTCGCGCCTCTTGCCCCGAGATGGCGGTCACTAACTTGTAGCTTGCGATTCATAGGCCATGAGTGTTGTTGCTAGTCGGTTCTCGTGTGATGACTAACTTTGGCATATCTTTTGGTTCTCGTGCGATGACTATTGTGAGGGGCAAAGGGGTCTCGTCGCGAGCTCGCGCCTCTTGCCCCGAGATGGTGGTCACTAACTTGTAGCTTGCGATTCTTAGGCCACGAGTGTTGTTGCTAATCGGTTCTCGTGTGATGACTAACTTTGGCATATCTTTTGGGTTTCCTCTCTGAGAAGGTGGGGGTGTACGCTGACCATCAACACTACCTCTAGGTGGGATCCAGTCCTGAGGAGGGACTGGGACCTGTGGGTTTTCCATACAACGAGGAGGAGATCGACGCACACCTTGTTGTTGCTGCTGATTGTGGGCTTGATGCTGGTTCTAGTTTTGGTACTGATTCTGGTGTAGATGATGCTGGTTTGGCTACAGCAGTGGAAACTGCTACTGGTACTATATATAAAAATAGTATTGTTGAAATTGTTGGAGTTGGTGCATTTGTTGCATCTGTAACTGCATTGTGTGGACACTTTGGACTAGCTCATCAAACAGCTACTACCCGACCCCAGGAGGGACCACTGAAGGCTCCAGCACGGAGAAGGTGGTGCTTACCTATGGCAATGGGGCATTCAATGGTTGTGTACGGTATTGAGGTTGTTATGTCGGTATGGTAGGAATCCCCGAGACAGTAAGGGGATGGTGAACTGACCGATGTAGACCATGGGGAACTCTTGGATGGTTGCGGTCTATTCCTGTCCCACAGAGACAGTCATCTTGATGCTCTTCCCGGTGTTGCTTGTAGAAGCCATTGAGTGAATGAAATAGTGAGATAGGAAAGTTACCTTTTTTATCGTGTTCCCACAGACGGTGCCAATTGATCGTGCATGATCTGGGTGCTCCTAGCTGGAGGGCTGCTCGGCCGTCGGTGCGCTAATGGCCGGTCGAACTACAAGATCATCAAATAATCTAGAGAGCTATAATGCACTTAGTTACGTCTACCTGGGTACTAAGGGCTGGTGCCTTTATACAGCTTATCTGCCGTGAGCCTCAAGGAACCTCTCCAAGATCTTCAAATAGAGTTTGTTACGTGTCATCTTTAGTAGATTTGGTCATCTGAGGTACCCAGACCTCAGTGCTTATCCGAGGTGACCGGGGCACCCAAGGTGACTTGATTCGCCAAGGTCGTGGGAGGTGCCGAATCATCATCTAGTTAGCAGGTCGCGTCCACGTGTCCCCTGCTTACCAAGTCGGGCTAAATCACCCCTCATCACTAACAATATTCTGATCATCAAATTCTCACTCACCGGTTCTTTTATTTAGGCGTTGGTTTTTTAATAATTTCAATATATTTTTTTCAATTCTCACTATTTTAAAAATTCATGCACCGTTTTTCTATTCTCAGAATTCTCCAGCAACTTTTTTTGACATGTTTCTAGGGTGAGCGGGATATAAATAGTCATCCGAGAAGGGACTCAATAGCGGTTTTCATCCACAGTGTCAAGTGACACTATTCATATACGCAGGTTAAGAAGATGACCATTTTTCATTCTCGGGCTTCTCCGATGAATTTTTCGATGTGTTTCTGGGGCGAATGAGATAGAAATAGTCATCGGAGAAGGGACCCCAGCATTGGTTTTCATCCACATTATTGAGCAACACTATTCATATATGCGGGTTAAGAAGATGACCATTTTTCATTCTTAGACTTCGACGGATTTTCCAACACATTTCTAGGGTGAACGGGAAAGAAATAGTTGTCAGAGAAGGGACCTCAGTATCGGTTTTCATCAACACTATTCATATACGCGGGTTAAGAAGATGAGATGAATCAAGTACGAGTCAGGTTTGTATAGTCCTACCTGGTCCATTTAACTAATGTGACATGGCTTATCAATCGGAACCTGATTTTGGTTCCAGCCTCTTGATGAACCAAACAACACCAATCGGAATTCGATTCTATTTCCTGTTTGAACCAAACAGGTAGGGGGAATAGACCATTCCAATTCTGATTCCAAGGAATTCTCATTCCAATTCCAATCACAAACCAAATGGACCCTCAATTGGCTTTTGGCTTCTCCAACATGGAAAGCACAAAAAGCCTATTACAGAAGCACTCCTAAACACAACCTAAGTTGAATATTCCTCTTGTATCAACTAATAAAGCAATTTCTGAAGTTTAGGACTTAGGAGCACCATCAAATCTGATACTGTGCTTGTGTATGTTACCATCAGAGAAATGCATAGTTGCTTTCAGGGAGTATCTATAGATCTCTGCAGGTCAAAAAGACAGATTGATTACAAATAGATGAGAGTATGAGACCTCATAAATGAGCAATATTGTTTTCTCTTATTTGTAAGAATCAGGTGGTTTGAATAAACTGATCTTAGATGGCTTAGAATAACAAAAATAACAAGGATTAGTAGTTTTGTGGTCCTTGACCCTATTTTACCATTAATAGCCAGTAAATGAATGGCTTGTTAGTTCTATATTTTTTAATGTTATTCCCATCATGTGGATCTCACAATTTAACAATAGATTGGTAGTGAACATGACGGAATGGTGGAACAAGATTCATGTAATTGTAGCCACCCCATATGGTTGCGACTAGGGGTGTCAATTCGACTGGATTTGGTCCAATGTGAGTTCATTATAAATGGACCAGGATCGAACTCTCCATGAGATTCATAGTTGCATTACTCATAGCTTCCTTGTTCGTAGACAAAGCAAATTCAGAATTGCCTTTCATTCTAAGGCATAACTTGTATCCATGCGCTTCATATTCGCCTGGAGTTCGCTCCCAGAAATATAGCCATCCCTACCCCCTCACGTCAATTCCACGAGCCTCTTATCCATTCTCATTCAATCACGGCAAGGGAGCAAGTTAAAATAGAAAAACTCACATTGGGTTTAGAGATAATCAGGCTCGAACTGATGACTTCCACCACGTCAAGGTGACACTCTACCGCTGAGTTATATCCCTTCCCTGCCCCCATCAAGAAATAGAATTGACTAATTATAGGCAAAGGGTCAAG
Source organism: Nelumbo nucifera (assembly GCF_000365185.1). The sequence continues at coordinate 741,424 of NW_010729245.1, read as the reverse complement.
AAACTCAACACCACTATTCCTGAACAACTTGGAGTCGGGCCTTTTTTTCGCACCATTACGGATACGAAAATAATGGGAAAAATTGGATTCAATTGCCAACTGCTCCTATTGAAATTAGGATTGACTACGGATTTGAGCCATAGCACATGGTTTCATAAAATCCGTATGATTTTCCCGATCTAAATTGAGCAGGTTTTAAATGAAGAAGATTTTGCTCAGCATGTTCTATTCAATACGGGTAGGAGAAGAACCCGACTTGGTATTGTTAAAAAAAGAGAGGAAGCAGAACCAAGTCAAKATGATACGGATCAACCCCTTCTTCTTGCATCAAAGATCTTATCATTTCTGAAGGAACTAGAGTTACATCTCTTTTCCATTTCCATTCAAGAGTTCTTATGTGTTTCCACGCCCCCTTGAGACCTCGAAAAATGGACAAATTCCTTTTCTTAGGAACACATACAAGATTCGTCACTACACAAAGGAAGGATAGGATAATGGTAACCCCACCATTAACTACTTCATTTATGAATTTCATGGTGATAGAAACACATGTCCTATTGAGACAGAATTTCATGGTGCTAGGCAAAGATTTACTTCCGTGGAAAGGCTGATTCCTTCAAATCGACATGAGGGTCCAACTACATTGCATTGCTATAATCCATATTGTATATTTGAAACAGGTTGACCTCCTTGCTTCTCTCATGGTACAATCCTCTTCCCACTGAGCCCCCCTTTCTCTTCGGTCCACAGAGACAAAATGTAAGACTGGTGCCAACAGTTCATCACGGAAAATGACTCATCGAGCCGGAATCACTAACTAATACTAATATAATAGAAAAGAATTGTCTTTTCTGTATACTTTCCCCGGTTCCGTTGCTACCGCGGGCCTTACGCAATCGATCGGATCATATAGATATCCCTTCAACACAACATACTCCCGGTGGTTTTAGCTCAAAAGTAAATCTAGTAAATTATCATAAACTTTGTTCAGATGGTTAATCGATTAATCATATACATAAAGGAAACTACATGAGTTAAATGCTCAAGAAAGTAATTCCAGGTAGGAGGGGGGCACAACAACAATTCTAGATAACAAATAACTCTTAGGTGCTTTCAGATCGATACTAATCCTTGTAAATTGGTAACTTCAGGGGGAGGGCCTCTAACTTAAATGGTAATCTTAGACCCATGTGGGGTCTGGATGAGCTGAAAACAAGAATTTACAATGTGGGTTAGGCACCCAATCATGTTGTAACATGCCTCATATTTCTCCCCTTTATTTATTAGCATATAAAAGTAATGGGAGAGTACATAACTCTCTGTTACCTTTTTAGTTTTTTAAACAACAAAAGAGGAGAGAGAAAAAGGGAGCCCATTTCATTTGTTTTTTTTTTGTTCTATTTTTTTATTTGATTCATCTGATAATTTTAATAAAAAATGGGAAAGATCATTGTTACATTTTGAACAATCGGGTTTACTTCAAGATGATAAGATGACATAATTGTAAAAAATCAAAGAAATTATTGATTGGATTGCAAAGATGTAAGGGAGATTGTAGCGAGAGAAAGCAAATGGACCTAGCAGGTTAAAAGGGTTGTGTTTTGTTTTTTGTCTTTGGAGGTAGACATTCGAAGAACTCCTCTTCCCTAAGGCTTAACACCAGCAACTACAGCAAGATTAGAGATATATCCTTATTCTATTCAACAAATTCTCCACTTTCACCAATTTCAGACTTCCCAATCTCCATGGTGTTACTTTGAAACTCAAATTTCTTTGATTCGTTCCTCATCAACAACCAATGCTTCTTCTACGCCCAAGTTCCCTCCAAATTCTTAGTTGTGGAAATTAGCACCCTGAAAAAGGCGATTCCTTTGGAGTCAGGAAGATGTATTTATCGATATAGCTAAGTGAGCAATGCCAAGATTATTTTGTCATTCCTCCATTTATTTCTGTTTCTACAACAAAGGGAAAAAAAGCAAAACTTTGAAAACAAGTTTAGTTTTGTTGCCAATAAAACATATATCTTGGGAATTTGGATGAATATCAATTTGAGATCAAGACCCTTTCTATTAAAGCCTCATTAACTATTTTCCATTTTTTCCTATTAAATACTATAATATAGGACGGAAAAAGATTGCTCGAAAATTAGAATAGGACTTGTTGCGGGTCTTTACTTCTATCTCCAATTTGATTCGCTCTGCTTCTTTCTTAGTGGGGGGGGAGAGTTTAACCTTTCTCCAATTACTTTTCAAAAACTAATACGTGTTACAATGGGGTTGGGTGCCCATCCCACGTTGTAAATTCTTGCCTTCAGCTCATCCAGACCCCAAAAAGTGCTTAGTTTCATGCATTCATACTCATACATGGTATGCTTATGATATGCCTATTTAGTATGCACATGCTTATATGATACATCTATTTATAATCCTATGCTCATACCTTTATGGTTTTATGTGATTGTGTCCATGAAATGCTCAAAAGTTTGACTCATGCTTACATAATTCATATTCATAAGTATATATCTCATGATTTGATGTGCTCATGACTGATGATTTTATTCTAATAACTAATACTCATTATGCCAGTAATCTATATCCTTATATACAATTATAAGTGCATACTAATGACTATGTACACATATACACATGTACTCAAAACTAATGGTTATAATTTGTTACAAATGACTAACAACTATATGTTTAGACACGGAAATTTACAAACACCTATGGTCATGACCTATATCGTTACTTGGGCTCATAATTATGATATTGTATGCATACACACACACATGATTGGCCACAATAAGAATCACATACCAAGACACTTAGACATCGTTAACTTACATGTCAATGGATAACTCATTTATATAATTTTTCTATCACCTATAGTAATATACTCCTATACGGACTTACATTCCTGATCACACTCAATACGGTTATACACTCAGCACAATATACATTACATATCTTATACATTTGGTTCACAAACATACGTGCATAGTCAATAGACTTACACACCCATAAACCCTTAGTATTTTTGATAAAGTACAGAATGAGGCTAACAACTTCCATGCAAGTTGGGACCACTACAAGACATGAGAAGTGGAGATGATGCCATCGACCCAACTTAGTAAATATTTACCAAGATAGCATCATTGTGGAATTTCTATCTTAGTTTGTATTTACCAAGTTAGTGCTATAGCAGGATTTCTGAATTTGTATTCAATTACGACTTTCTTTTTTGAAGAGATGTAGTAGGATTATAATGAGTGTTTTATTAGATTAGGAAACTTCCATATAAGAGGCATTAAGGTGTAAGGAATTCTATATAAAGTAGTAGTTAGGGCAAAGCTAGGGGAGTTTTTTTGTTGATTTTCTCTTAAGTATTCAGTGAAGAGTTATTCTTCATGTTTATTATGGATTTAGTTCTTTTCTTTGAATCTTCTTTGAATGTGATTTGTTTTCTGAAATACATTATTTGGTATTAGAGCACAAGTTTGATCATTCTTTGCATTATTACTCTTAAGAATAAACAAGTGGCTCGCATCCTGGAGTAGGAACTCAACAACAAAACACAATAAGAGATGGAAAAGTTGAGAAAATAAGTAGATGCACTTTCTTAAGAGTTGAAATCGCTATTTCTCGTTCTAAAACAGGGGACAGTGACTCTGATGGTAGTGCCTCCACTCGTTCCTTTTTATCATCAAGGCAAGCAACCAAATAGGTTGTAATTGTGGGTGGTGATTAAATACAATGGGAAATGGGTCTTAATTGAGATTGAGATCCCAGAGTTCCATGGAGATATGAATCTATAAGAATTTATAGACTGAATATTCTTCGTAGTAGAAGAAATCATTGAATTCAAGAAAGTTCCAAAAAGCAAGATTGTACCCTCAATTGAAGGTTATGTGACACAAAAGAGGCAAGGAAAAGATTAGAACATGAGAGAAACTCAAGACAAAGATGATGTTAGAATTTCTACCCCACAACTATACTCGTTTACTCTACTAAGAATTGCAAAACCTAAAGCAAGGGACTGATACAGTAGATGAGTATACAAGAAAGTTTCACTTGTTAGTGGTCCGAAACTGGTTAATTGAAATTGGTGACCAATTAGTGGCATGGTACATCGGTGGCCTGAGACCAAATGTTTAGGATGTATTGGATTTATATGATTGTTATGACATGTCTATGGGACCTATTATGGGACATACAATGCATCACAGACATATGATCATTGCGCTTCAACCGGGTTATTCTATTCCACCTCTTAGAAAGAAAAGAACTTAAATCAAAATACTTAATAACACAACAATACATTTATACAAAACTTCTACCCTGAGCACACGCAATGGAGCCATAGACAGTCAAGTGAAATCCAATCCACAAAATAATTTGATCTATGGATAGCATCATTGTGGTAAAGGTTCTAATGCCAAAGGAAACATTACTGTAGGGCATAGAGGGGGAGGTCATAAGCATCTATACCGTAAAATAGATTTTTGACGGAATGAAAAAAAAGACATATCTAGTAGAATCGTAACCATAGAATACGACCCTAATCGAAATGCATACATTTGTCTCATACACTATGGGGATAGTGAGAAGATATATATTTTACATCCCAAAGGGGCTATAATTAGAGATACCACTGTTTCTAGTCCTGGTCCAGAAGTTCCTATAAAAATGGGAAATGCCTTACTTTTGAGTGTGATTTGAACCATTGATTTACGTAATTGGAAGTAACCAATTAGGTTTACGACGAAACCTAKAAATCGATCACTGATCCAATTTGATTACCTCTACGAGATAGACCTCAATAGAAAACTGAAGAGTAACAGCAGCAAGTGATTGAGTTCAGTAGTTCCTCATATCAAATTATTGACTMTAGAGATATGGTAATATGGAGAAGACAAAATTGTTTGAAGCACTGACAGAATCGGAAGTGCCCCTTGTTTTAACGAGAGGATGATGGGTTATTCACATTTCATTTGATGGTCRGAGGCGAATTGAAAGCTAAGCAGTGGTAATTCTAAAGATCTCCCGGGGGAAAAAAGGAGATGTCTCCTACGTTCCCTGTAATATGTGGAAGTATCGAHGTAATTTCATAGAGTCATTCAGTTTGAATGCTACATGAAGAACATAAGGTAGATGACGGAATGGGGAGACCTAGGATGTAGAAGATCATAACATGAGTGATTTGGCAGATTTGGATTCCTATATATCCACTCATGTGGTATTTCATCATACGATTCATATAAGATCCATCTGTCTAGATCTCATCATATATATCCAGAAAGTAGTATGCCTTGGAAGAAGCTTGTACAGTTTGGGAAGGCGTTTTGATTGATTAAAATGAAAAATTTATTCAATCGAGATGGCCTTAGGCACGGCCATGCATAACATAGAAATCACACTTGGAAAGGGTGGACAATTAGCTAGAGCTGCAGGTGCTCTAGTGAAACTGATTGCAAAAGAGGGTAAATCGGCCACATTAAAATTACCTTTTGGGGAGGTCCGTTTGATCTCCAAAAACTGCTTAACAACAGCCGGACAAGTGGGTAATGTTGGGATGAACCAGAAAAGTTTGGGTAGAGTCGGATCTAAGTGTTGGATTGTTTGTTGCAATGCTTCCTAAAAAAAGGGGTTTCATTGGACTAAGGGCGGGAAGGAAGAAAGCAAGTGGATCTGCTAATTCTTCATCCTCAAATCAGACCTTCCCACGGGGTATTGTCTCAACGAATAAGTGATTGTAGGAGTTAAATCTTGATATAATTCGAAAAAGCAAGAGGCAAGTCCAAGCAAAATAAAAAATACGTTTTTAATGTAGGATTCGCAAATAAAAGTGCTAATGCCACAACCAGTCCATAAATTGTTAAAGCTTCCATAAAAGCCAGACTAAGCAATAAAGTACCTCGTATTTTACCCTCTGCCTCTGGTTGTCTCGCGATCCCTTCTACGGCCTGGCCCACAGCAGTACCTTGGCCAACTCCATGACTCATTAATCAGATGGATTTTTTGAAATAACGGTTCAAGGAACAAGTGATTCCTTCTCTCGGCACCAGTTACTCTCTAGATCTACCCGCTCATCTTGTTAGTGATATTGAGAAAAGGTCAATAAAATATTTCTATGAATTTCCTAATTTCTATGTATACTAAACTAGTACAGTATCCTATATATAATTTAATAATTCATTTTTATAAAATTTAATAATTTATTTTATAATTAAAAATTTTAAAAAATGGATTCTAAACGAGACAAAAAAAAGGGCTTAGAGACCGCTCAAAAAATGAAGTGCCTAAGGATTTTCCTTTGAGCTTTTTGAGAATTATCCAACTTGAGTTATGAGTATGAATGTTTTTTTTTTTTTTTCGCGAAGGAAGAACAGAACAAAAAAATGACTCAAACATAATAGTCTAATTGATTTGCTGACATGGCAGTTTTTTTTGTTTTCAAAAACAAAATCAACCATATTGTCCCGCACTACCTAATATAGGATCATAGGGCCACCAATTTGCAATGTTGCTGAGGTGACAAGAAAGGTGTTAACCAATGTTTTCGGACCACCGTTGACCTAGACGGTCAGACCGTTTGGCCCAGGAACTAGGGGTGCTCACGGTTTGGTTAACCGAATCGTGGACACTTTTTGGAATCGAACCGGTAGTACCGGTTTTTGGAAAACTGGTAATTGTAATCGAACTGAAGTTAGTTGGTTAATTGGTTGGCCGGTTCGGTTAACCGTCGGTTTGGTTTGTTGATTTTTCGGTTTTTACAATATATATTATAAAAATATAATAAAAATTATAAATATATATAAAATATTATATTTTAAATAATAAATAATATACAATATATTATAAATATATGAATTTATATATAATGTATATTTATTAATTTATAGTATATAATATATATAATATATATAATATACATAAATATATAAAATAGATAGAAATATATGTATACCGGTTGGTTCTAACCGCTGGTTTTTTATATTAGTTAACCAAAACCGAACCGGTATCTTCGGTTTTTTAAAAACACTGAACTGAAATCTTACCAACCGGTTCAATTAACCAATTTTTCGGTTTGGTTTTGGTTGATTTTTTCGGTCGGTTCAATTTTTCGGTTTTTTTTGTTCAGCCCTACTAGGAACCGTCTAGGTAATTGGTTCTGTTTTACCCCAAACCTGGTCCTTGGCCAAAAAAATTTGAATTGGTCAATGACTCGTTGACTCAGACATTTAAACCATCGACCCATTCAATGGTTTTTGGCCTTTTTTATTTAAATTATTTTTTTTATTTTTTAATTTTTCTTTTGAATGGGCCATCCTTTTGAACCGTCAACTCAGAACTGATGGCTAAAACGGTTCTGATTCCAGTTTTTAAAACATTGGTGTTAACATTAGATATATTATGTGTTGTAGGTGAATAAGCATTGTGTATTTCGGTCATGTAATCAGCTGCTTTTCTTGCCACCTCTGCTGTTTGAGGAGAGATGTTGTAAAAAATTAATGTTTGCTGGCTGAGGAATAGAGCTGCACTGTGGCAGACACTTTATGATCCAATTTGAGACTATTTGGTGGGTTTTCAACAACATGGTTGGATTAGTTTGGTTTTGAAAACAAGGCAATTGTCATGTAAGCAAAATTAACATAACTTTGCTGATGTAGCAGTTGCTTTTGTTTTCAAAAATTAAAACCGCTTAATTATTCTTAATGAAAGGGAAAAAAAAAGGAGAAGTACGGACAGGCTTAATGTAGATTTCTGATTTCCAATGTAGAGCTACAAACATTCAAAATGTCAAAAATTTATACTCTATGCACCCATATTCGTCCATGAATTGACATCAATTCCAAGCTGGCGCCTACCCCAAATGTGCTTTGAGCCTACGATATCTGACCCTGGGCTGAATCGTCATTCTCCCAAAAAAAAATCTTTTGCAATAAAACAAATTACATATGAGGCAGAAGAGTTTAAACATGTTAGTAAGCTCTAAAACCAACCAAAGTTCAAAGTATTGATATGCACAATACTCGTGATTAAAATGGCCGATGCATTAAGCTTAAAAAACATCAATCCTTTTTTTTTTAAGCAAAAAAAAAATAATAATAATAAAAGACAACCTTCAAGAATTAAATCAGGATATCTCATATATCTAGGAAAGGTATTATCATTCAAAGGTGGTCAAATGTTCTAAATCCTTTTATTTTGCGTACCAATGATACATTGTGATATTTTGAAGCTTGTCCTTAGTGGTGGCAATTGGGCGGGTTGGGTTGGGTTTGGTTTGGTCCATTTAACCCGCTAACCCGTTAATGACCCAATTATATAAAATTAAATGGGTTGGGTTCAACCCAAACCTGCTTTAACCCAATCCAATCCACCCAAACCCATTAATCTTATATTTATGTACTTAAAACCAAAAACTAACTACATCCTAATAAATTAATAAATAAGTTGGTTATATCTTAGTGGTAATAGTACTTGTTATTTACGATCAACTTGAACTATCTAATTGGATTGTCTTTGAGCTAATCACATCAAGAGTGGTTGAACTGCTTAGATCTGGACCAGTCCGGCCGGACCAGGTCCCGATTGAATTGGTTCGGACCGGTCGGGATCACACCCGATCGGGCCGGTTTAGCTTGGTCGGTCCAGACCTTGGTTGGACCGGTTCACTTTGGTATGAATAGACTGAGCCGGATTCGGATCAGTCCCAAGCCAGAGGCTCCAAAGGATCTAGGTCAGCTAGCATTGTTGACCCGTGTCGGATTCGGGTCGGGTTGTATGGATATGGCCCGAACCGATGATCTGAACTGGTCAAAGCAAGTGGGGTGGTTTAGTGTCTGGACTTCACCCGTCAAAGCAACCGGGTTGTGTGAATAATGTTTGGACCGGATGACCCAAACCGGGCAAAGCAAGTGATACCAAGCCATCCTGTTTGAGCATTATTTCAAATTCGAGTTGACCCAGATCGGTATATGTTGGATCGGGTCAGACTGTGTTGAACTGAACCGGATGGGTGAAATTGATTTGGGTTTATGTTGGGTGAAGTGTGTTGATTCAAACAAAACTAAATTTAGTCAACAATTAATAGAAAATTAATGCATTAATTATAAATTATTTAATTCAAATGAAAAAATAAAAAAAAAGACTAAGGAATTAATACTTATGTTTGTAATGGTTAACCTAACGGTTATCCACAACCCAACCCATTTAAATGGGTGGGTTGGGTGAAAAATTGCCACCCCTACTTGTCCCCAACCTTAAGAAGGCCATTACAAGGGGCCTAACAAAGCACCTTATACCTAAAACAAGTATCTATAAACCTCCATGCCAATATCGCCTTTAGTTTGTTGATTGGATTCAAATTTCACCATTGAGACAAATATATACTATGGGGCCTTTCATTAAAGGACTAAAATACCATTACATTTTGGTCTTTAAATAAAATTTATTACGTGAGGATTGAATTGAAAATCAAGGGTGAGTTTAGCAAGCTCACTGGGTCACGGTTTTATGGGTTAATCGACCAATTAGATCATTTAGGACATGTTTGGAAGTGCTTATTTTAAAAATAAGTGCTTATTCAAATAATCACTTAATTACATTTGGCGCCCAGCTTTTTCAAGTGTTTATTTTAAAAAATCAGGTGTTTGGTAGTCTTTTTCTCTGATAAGCACTTAAAATAAGTATTTGTGATTATTTTGTCATTCATTTTCTTTCTAATTTTATGAAAGCAATTTTATAAACACTTTTACGAAACCACTTTTATGAAAGTACTTTTATGAAAGCACATTTATAAAAGCACTTTTATGAAAGCACTTTTATGAAAGCACTTTTACAAAAGCATTTTATAAAAGCACTTTTCGCAAGTAAAAGTGCTTTTATAAAAATATTTCGGTAAAATTGCTTTTACAAAAGTGCTTTCATAAAAGTACTTTTATAAGTGTTTTTGTAGAAGTGTTTTTATAAAAGTAATTTTATAAAAGTGCTTTTATTAAAGTACTTTCATAAGAGTATTTTTATAAAAGTACTTTTCATAAAAGTGATTTGATAAAAGTACTTTTATAAAAGCACTTTATGAAATTATAAAAGCATTTTATCAAAGCACGTTTATAAAAGCACTTTTATGAAAGCACTTTTACAAAAGCATTTTGTAAAAGCACTTTTCACAAGTACTTTTATCAAAGCATTTTATAAAAATACTCTTATGAAAGTACTTTAATAATAGCACTTTTATGAAATTTCTTTTATAAAAACACTTTCATAAAAGTACTTTTATGAAAACACTTTAATAAAAGTACTTTTACAAAAATACTTTTTTAAAAACACTTTTACAAAAATATTTTTATAAAAACACTTTAATGAAAATACTTTAACTAGAAATAATTTTATAAGTGATATTTAAAATTCAACTATGAATAATTTTGAAAGAAAAAATTGAATAAATATTTATTGTATAAACAGTTAAAAAACCTTTTTGAGATGCATTAAAGGAGATGGAGCCTACATGGCTACATGTATTGTTGGGTGTCTGCACAAACAAAAATGAAAATTATATTCCGTCTTCTTGGGTTGTTTCCTATTTGGCGTTATGGTACCTGTTGCAATGTTTAAAAAGCTGACCCATAACCAGAATCGATTTGGTCATTGGTTCAACCATCAGTTATAAATAGATCTAACAATTAAATAAAAATTTGGCCTAGAAACCATTCTCTCTCCCTCAAATAGGCTAATATTTTGGCCACTCTCAACAGGTTGCTTACCAATTTAATTATTTTTGAAAAATAGCAGTTTGGGGTTGAAAGTTGAAGCAAAACCGGTACTCTAAGAGTCTAAGTGGTCTCTATGCCAAGCAGTACGACTGTCCAAGTCAACAACGATGGTGTTGTGCTTTTTAGTTCAGTTTGCCAATGGCGTTTGGTTAGTTTAGTTTAAACATGTTTGGGAATTAAAATCAAATAACATTAGTTATTGATCAATAATAATAATAATAATAGTAATAATAATAATAATGTGATTAGATATAAAATTAAATTAAAAATATTTAATTAATGTAAGAAACAAAATAGGTTATTAATTAATTAATTTAAACTTAGGAAAATTATAAGTATAATTAATTAATATAAATATATTAATAATCTACATATAAGTTAGTTAACATTTTAAGTGTTAATATTAAAATGTCAGTAGTTCAAAAGTAATTACTATTGAGATCTAAAATCTATTTAAATACCATTTATAATAATTACATTCAATTTAAATTTTATAAGTTAAAAATATTTTAAATTGATCACAGATAAATAAGTCACTTAAAAATAATATTTGGGATAAGAACCAACTCTACCCAAATGAGAATATGATAAGACTTATGCTTCAATTTCCTTTAACAAAACTGATGCACAGGTCCCGACTAATTTTTAAAATAAACACTTATTTCGGACTTATTTCTCAAACACCAATAAGTGCTTGTTTAATGGTAAGGTCCCGGCCTAAATAAGCAGTTATTTAGAATAAACACTTATTTTTAAGCACTTCCAAACATGGCCTTAGCTCATAAGGGCTGTCAAACAATCAAGATCAAATTAGCTAAATTTGATAATTGTTTTACTAGCTGTGAGACCGACCATTTTGGTACACACCAGCCATAATATGCAGGTAACCCACAACCACTCAATCTTTCACTTGCATCTATGGCTGGTGTGAAACAAAATGATTGGTCCCACGAAGCTCAAATATATTTCTTTTTCTTGTAGGCTTTTGCAAAAGATTAATTGCATAAATCTGTCTTCTTGTGTATTCTCATTATAATTAATAATTACGGTTATTATAAATTTTGTTAATAAATAGAAATTTATTTTAATTTTACTTTAAGTTAAAATTATAAATACTGATATTAATAAATTTAGTAACCCGGTTTTAATAATTACTGATTATTAGAGTAATTTAATAAATATATAATTAGTGATTATAATTAATAATTACTGTTATTATAAATAAATAGATATTTACTTTAATTTTACTTAAAATTAAAAATAAATACTGTTAACAAATTTAGTAATTATTGTTATATTAAAAATAATTAAAAATTTAATGGAAATTGGCATTTTGACATACCGTTTGCCAATGACGTTTCATCTATTTTATCATATTTTATGGAAATTATTGTTTATTTAATAAAATATTATACTTACTGACTATTACTGATAAATACTGTTAATTTAATTTAATTTTGGTAATTATTAATTTAATGAATATTGTTAATAAATCCTATTTATAAATTTAATAATTACTGTTATATTAAAAATAACTAAATAATATTATTAAAACTATCATTACTGATTATTTAATAAAATATTATAATTACTTACTATTATTGATAAATGTTGTTAACAATTAAATATTTAATAAATAATGTTAACAAAAATTAGATAAAATAATGTCTGTCTTTTTGCTTATTGAATTTCTTTGGTTTAAATTTTTGGGTTTTGTGCTTTGAAGATTGTTACATAATGTTAGTTAAAAATGCTGTTTGCATTTAGCTTAATGAACTTCTTCAAGGTTCTAAATATCGACATGAGCCGATATGCCCTATCGGTGCTTTTTTTTTAATGTTTTACTTATTTTTTTCAAAATCGGTTCAGAGGGGCCAGTTTAAGGCCTGGCTACCCTCTGAACCAGTGGCTGACCTAATACAACCCCTAGGGGCATATCAAGTAGCCACTGACACAATACGTATTGGCCGATACGAGCCGATATGTATCGATACTTTGAACTTTGAATATCTTTGACTTACATTTATAGATTTTGTGCTTTGAAAATTGTTACATATTGTAAGTTAAAAATATTGCTATTTGAATTTTTTTTTGAAATTTGATAACTCTTATACCTAAAATTGTTAAATAATGTGACAATAACAATTGTCAAATAATTATAAAAATTATCAAATATAAAATAAAAGAATTTGCCATTATTAGTCATAAATTACCAATATTTATAAAAAAATTACTAAAAATAAATCAAAAGAAATCATCACAAATTAGTAGACTTTAGGATGATAATTACTTGAAATTATCAAATAATATAATCCTAAATACATTAAAATAATTAGCCAAAAATTATCATAAATTAGTAGAAATGTCCAGAAATAGCCACTAAATTCCATAAAATCGATAAATTACTATAATTTACCAATAAACTATCATATAATAAATATAATACATTAGTATATATTTACCAAGAAATTAGTATATAATAGAAATTAGTAGAAATTATATAATAGAAGTAATTTCCACTAATTGACCAATAAACTATCATATACTAAGTATAAAAAATAAGTATATATTGACTAAGAGTTCTCATAAATTAGTATAATAGAAATTACCAGAAATTAGTAGAACTTAGCCAAAAATAACCACTAAATTTCATAAAATATTATATTTACCAAGAATTATCATAAATTATTATATAATAGAAATTATCAGAAATTAGTAGAACTTAGGGAAAAATAACCACTAATTTCCATAAAATATGATAAAATAGATTAAATTAGTATAACTTTGTAAAAATAACCATTAAATTCCAAAAATTAATGAAACTTAGGATGATAATTACTTCAAATTATCAATTAACATGAACCTAAATAAATTACAATAATTTGTCAAAACTTGCATTTCATTTTCCCGTGCATTGCACGAGTCCCCGGTAGTTAGTATTTAAGCAAATATATAGATAATTTTTATACAATTGATGTTTGTGGCTGAAATGTTTTAGGCTTATCAATACAAACTGGTCAAAGATATTTATTGTCACATTACATATGAGATTCACTACAGATAAAATGATTAAACTTCAAACCAGAGGAAGAAATGTCGATTATTTATCTTTTCAAAAATAAATGTCGATTATTTAAAGTTTCAACTATAAATACAATGATCACTTCTTATACATGTATATCTATTTCAATTATAGACATAGCGTGACGACAAACCTCATTGAAAAAGAAGAAAAGAGAAATGCGGTGAGCGTGGATCGAACACGCGACCTTCAGATCTTCAGTCTGACGCTCTCCCAACTGAGCTATCCCCGCTTATTATTATGAAGTCGATTGCACCAGCCGGGAATCGAACCCGGGTCTGCACACCGTGGCAGGGTACTATTCTACCACTAGACCACTGGTGCCTTTTTGATTCCATCATTTTGTTTTACTTATATGTATGTTTTTTACCGATTGGTTGAATCTGCAACCGGCCAACCGCCGCCAACCGGCCCTATATCAAATGCTTTCGGAGAACTAAAGCAAAACCCGGCCGAAACTCACGGAATAGAAATAGAAGAAAAACAGTTATGGTTTTCTTCTTATAAGTTATAGCACTTCAAATCTAATGAATCAATGTTGTAGCGGTCTAAAATATAGGGTATCATGTAGGCTGTGCCAGGCCAGCCTGACACGGTTTTGTTATGCCACCCGCACTGTAATGGGCCTTCTACGACCTTGGCTGTTTTTCATTGAATTAAGAGAGATGCTTTTCAATTTTGGATCATGTGATTAGGGTTGGATTCGAGCTAAATACTTAGTTAATCGAGTTTGACTTGCTGAAATAGTGTTACGCTCGAGCTCATTTCGAGTTAGAGACTTAAATTCGAGCTCAGTTCGGCTCAAACTCGATTACAAGTCAAGTTTTTTCTAAAAAGTAAAAATTATACATATAAAAGTATTATTTTATTTTATATACAAAAAATTATTTATTATTATATATAAAAAAATAAAATATTATTATATACATATATAATTAAAATTATTTATTTATTATACTAGGCTTGATTAGGCTCGCAAGCTTAACAAGTCGATCTTCACTAAGTTCGAGCTCGGTTTAAACAGAGTCGAGCCAAGCTTGAATAGCTCGTGAAAAGCTCAACTCGTGGCCACCCCTACATGTGACCTATCTCTATACGATGATTTCATATATGATTTTGCTTATTAAGGTGAAGAGAATGGAGTGGTTGCAAAGTAAAACATATCATTAGCTATCTTTTTGTTTTTGTTTTTTTTTTTTTGTTATATTGTATTTGGATTTAACTTTCATAGTTTGTATGGAACCCAAGGTAAATAACTGTTTTATATAATGGGGTTTTGATTTGTGGACAAATTAAAAAAAAAAAACAAAAGTTATTAAATTTCATTGATATGGATGTGTCTCAACTCTCAAATAAAACTCACTAGTTTGTCTAATATAAACAAGGGCAAATTTCTTAAATTATCATTATGGTTTAGTTAATTGATTAACTTTATCCTTATTGTTTAACTATTGTCTTGCACCACCCCTACTATTTCTGACAATTGCCTAAAATCTCCTTTAACATTAACATTTCGTCATAAACCGTTTACACGTAACATTACATGACTGTTATATTTTTCAAAAATCCTTTTAACACTTGGTTCCAAACGGCTTCTCCCATCGCTAAGGGTTCGTCTCTCCATTTCGAACATATTGCTGGGAAGGAAAATAGACCCGTGCAACACTAGCACTTTCAACGAAGGTAGAGGAAACAGGACGATCGAAGGAAAATTGGTGGTAGGTAAAGCTGGGCACTCGATGAAGTGAGAACCTCTGTGCACATGTAATTTTGATAGATCTAATAGTAACCGGATGTGTTGACATTGCAGATGATGACAGACCTAGAACTGAGCATTCCGGGTTTGATTCCAAGCTGTAGAAGTCACTGTTGGGTTTGATTCCAGCATCCTCAAGGACTTGAGCATTCCGGTCTCGCTGTGATTTTAATGTTGCGGGGATCAATCTGTCCAGCTTTCTCAACACTTGCAACTGTATTCTCAAACCTGCAAGACAACGATCATCCATTCTCACTCACCTCAAGACCTTAAGCTATATCTCTCGTGGAACTTTATATATCTGAGTTCGATCACCTTCCCAATGCCATATCAACGACATAAGATTCTGCAAGCATCCCAAAGAATTTGGTCAGTGAACAAGAGGGTGTAGACACTTCAAAACTTAGGTATTTTAGATAATTTAGAGTTTGCATCCTCAAGTTGCTGGAGTTTCAAAAGGCCTCTCCTCTACATGCAAAAAGCTGTAAAATCCATTTCAAACCAATTTCAGATCATATAAATTTTCTTATTTGCAACAATAGTTTCTGTTGTTACCTGGAACGGGACGAGGGCAACAAGGTAATTTCGCTTCTAAGCTGAAGGATGGCTGAGGGTCCAAGGTCTGCTGTGGCTGAGGGCTGGTAGGTCAGACCTGTGAAGAGGGAGAGAATATCAGAGGCCTTGGGTGCTAACCCGAGGCAGAGGCTCCGACGGTCAAGTTAGTACTGGGGAGTAGGAGGTGGACGAGGCTTGAGTGAGGAGTGCTGAGATGAGGTCACATAGGTAATTGTATAGCTCTTAGTAGTTCAGAGTCCAGATCCTTACCTTGAGGAGCTTGTCCCCTATTTATACTTGAGGCCACCTAGAGGTAGGTGGGCTCGGGCGGTCAGGATGCGGTCTAACCCTAAGAAGCGCGGTCATCTGAGGCCACCACGTGCAGCCGCACCATTGGCTCCGGGTTGCGTGCCAGCCTCTGTTCTACGCACACCCTCATTGGGTCCACCCTAGGCGCTGCCGTCTACCATGCACATGCCCGTTACTGGTTCGGGCCATCTACGCCTACATCAATTTCTATTGAGATCACTACAACAGAGACAATGATTGAGGAGTGTGGGAAAGAAGGGATTTTGCTTTGAGATGAAAAATAAAAATAGAGACAAAGGCGGAGATGGAGATGAAAATGGAGACAGAAAAACATTGACCATGACGGAAATGGAGACGAAGACCGAGTAGTGATTTGCTTATCATCTTCCTAAAATTTTTCATTAATTGGGTTTTATTTTGAAAGTTTGATGAGTAGTAGAGGTAAAATTTGACATTTCATTTTTTCTGTTAGCACTTATGAAATAAATTAGACTGATTCATTTCCTCCTCTTATCAATCTATCTAGTGGAGGCCACTTTATTAGTGGATTCGATAACTTTGTCATGATCAATGTATAAGTGTCGTAAGACTTAGATCCAATTGGATGGTTAGACTTTCAAAATTGGAACAGATAATCTTTTAGCATCCTAGTTATGTCTTCGTTAAATGACTGCTTTTTATGAGTCAAACGGGCCAACAACCTAATCTATATATAACATAAAAGCAAAAGGTCGTATGGTTGATTGTTGTGCATTGGCTTAATTACAATGATGCTTTATATTTGTTAAAAATTGTCTTTTTCTCATTTTATTTACAATCGGGCTGTTTTGGGACATGCCGTGTGGGCCGTGCTTCCCACCTCTGGGATACTTTAAGGGGTTGGCCTGGCACAACCCTCGGCCCGAGTCTGCGTAGGCCTGTGTCATGCCATGAGGTAGGCTGGTCCGCGGGCCAAGTCTTAGGTTAGGCCAAGCCACGAATCAGGCTAATCCATGTTTTTTAAAAATTTTGAAAAAAAACAATGAAAAAGGTAACATAAGTTAAAAAATAGATAAAATTAAAAAAGATCTTAAAATTTTATTTTATATGAATTTTGATGTATATAATTGTTTATATATGCAATAATATAATAAAATTGAAAATAAAATTATATATTATATAAGTATTGTATGTAATATACAGCTCGAGCCTGCGCGGGCCTGTGCCGTGCCACAGGCCAAGTCTTAGGCCAGGCCGAGCCACGAATCGGGCTAAGCCATGTTTTTAAAAAATTTGAAAAAATAATGAAAATTTTAACAAAAATTAAAATAAATAGACAAACAAATTTAAAAAAATCTTAAAATTTTATTTTATATGAATTTTGATGTGTACAGTTGTTTATATATCCCATAATAAAATAAAATAATATAATAAAATTGAAGATAAGATTATATATATTAATATATTATATAATTATTGTATATAATATACAACCCAAGTCCGCACGGTCTGGGCTGGTCCACGGGCCAAGTCTTGGGCTAGGCTGAACCACGAATCAGGCTAAGCCATGTTTTTTAAAAATTATAAAAAATAATGAAAAATGTAACATAAATTAAAAAATAGACAAAAATTAAAGAAGATCTTAAATTTTTATTTTAGCCCAAGCCCACACGGGCCCATGCAGTGTCATGGACCAGGCTGGTCTGCGGGCCAAGTCTTAGGCCAGCCCGGGCCACAAACCGAACTAAGCCTATTCATGGGCTCAATAGCCCAGTAGTTCAGTCCGACCCATTAATAGCACTAAATTAATTAATTAAATGATTTGAGATAGCCTTTACCAATCTTGTGTTGATAATACATAAAATTGTATTTATTTATTTACTTGTTTTACTAAATTATTTAATTAATTAATAATTTAATAATCTAACAAATTATTATTGCTAGCAAAGTAAGACATACAATCATGTATG
>NW_010729245.1:695568-722973 GCF_000365185.1 Nelumbo nucifera | reverse complement strand
ATTGTCTAATTATCTCATTTATTTTATAAATTTATTTATTTATTAAATTAAATTAATTATTATTTAACTATTTACAATTATTCCACTATATAAAACAAAAATACAATGGCAAAAGTCATCTCTCCCTCTTTCACTCTATTTCCCGATGATCATGATTATTTATTTATTTTATTAAATTTAATATATTATTATCCATAAATTTTTATTTATTTTAAATATATTTTTTTAATAAACTTTTAATTAAAAATTGATCTTTTGCAAATTTTTTCCTATATAATAATTTATCTTTGACAAACCACTTACCATCATGTTGCAAGGGCCCTTCCGCTAGTTGTTTATAAACGTGATGGAATTTTTAAAACGGTATTAGAAAGTTCCATTGAATTTGAAGCTTTTAGTAAAAGGAGAGTGCATACGTTCGAGCTATGGTATGTGTAAATCACTACATGGGCAATTTCAAACAGTAATTAACCGTAATAATTCAAAAGCTTAACAAAATTTTGTTAATAAATAATCAATTGTTACATTAATTATACTAATTATTTAACAGTGAAATTGTATTATAACTTAATTATCAAAAGTAACTTAACATTTTGTAAGACCCCTAAGTTTATTCAAAGAGTGAACCTTAAATATTAATAGTATCTATTGTCAGTGAATAATTAATTAACTGTTAAAATAGTAGAAAATAATAATAATAATAATAATTAATATAAAAATTTCAATTAACATAAAATAGCACAATATAATAAAAAATAACAGAAATTAATTGAAATTAATCACACTTGAGCTTTTTAGGGCTAGGCTCGGATTTGGGCCTAGACATTGTCTGTTAATAAGTGATAAAACCCGATCTATACTCAGCTCGAGTCCAACCCACCTCCGATCACTTTTTTTTTTTCTTTTGATAGAAAAAGTGAGTATACAAGCCTGGGGTAACTCTTTCCAAAGTGTCCGAGAAGCAAATTTGATTAAACTCCAACGGAAAACAATCTAAACTAACATCCTACCAAACAGCGCCTTATAAGCAAGCCAATGCATTGCTTGATTAGTCTCTTGAAATGCATGCCGGAAGGTGACTTTAGATCTGAAGCACGACGAAACGCTGAGACACTCATTGATGATGGTGACCAAATTCCATGGAGCCTTTATTTTTCTTCTGAGACAATTGACCACGAGCTTAGGGTCGCCCTCAAGAATGACTGGGGAGTCCTTGTAATTTAGGGCCAAGTTAAGGGCTTCCCAAACCTCAGCTAGATTACAGAGGCAAAATGAATAATATAAGATTCTCTTTTTTTTGGAATATCTTTTATTTTTTTATTTAAGGTCATTTTGTAAACAACCAATGAAATGTACTTTCCCAATAACCTAAATAATGTCTTCTCCTAAAATTTCTCTTAAATTACCTCCCCCACTTTCTCCAAAATTATCTCTAATTCCTATTTTTCCTCTCCCCTTCTTTTTATCTTTATCTATCTAAAAACGTTTGGATTAAAAAATTTAAGAATTATTTAAATATTCTAACAAAATTATATAATAACTTTAAAATATTTATTAAAAACACAAAAACTAATTTTATATTTCTACAAAATATATCACAAAATTATGTAAATATTCTAACAAAATTATATAATAACTTTAAAATATTTATTAAAATAAGGCTGTGAAGAAATTTTCTCCTTTTTTTGAATTTTTTATTTTTTTATTCTATGTCATTTTTTAAAGAACCAATGAGATGCACTTTCCTAATAACCTAAATAATCTCTTCTCCTAAAATTTCTCCTAAAACACCCCCCACGGTATCCCCCACTTTCTCCAAAATTATCTCTAATTCCTATTTATCTTCTAAATTATCTCTAATTCCTATTTATATTCTAAATTATCTCTAATTCCTATTTATCTTCTAAATTATCTCTAATTCCTATTTATCTCCAAAATTATCTCTAATTCCTATTTATCTCCAAAATTATCTCTAATTCCTATTTATCTTCTAAATTATCTCTAATTCCTATTTATCTCCAAAATTATCTCTAATTTAGTAAGGAGTTCTATACTAAATTATCTCTAATTCCTATTTATCATCTCCCCTACTTTTTATCTACATCTATCTAAAGAAAATTTGGATTAAAAAATTTAAGAATTATTTACATATTCTAACAAAAATATATAATAACTTCAAAATATTTATTAAAAACACAAAAAATAATTTTCTATTTTTACAAAACATATCCCAAAATTATGTAATAAAAATTTAAATTATGGTTTTTTTCCGGATTATCAATTTAAATGTTTTTCAAATATTTAATAATATGTAATAGATTTAAATAAATAAAATTTAAATAACAAAAAAAATTAAATATTTTATAGATTATTTAAATATTTAAATATCTAAATATTTATCATAACTAGATTTTAAATAGTTAAAATATCGAAATTATGTAATAAATTTTAAAAATTTCTTCAAAGTATAAAAATAACTATAACATAATATTCAAATTTTATATATATAGTTTCAATTCCATGTCATTTTTGAAACAACCAATGAGATGCATTTTCCCAATAACCTAAATAATCGCTTCTCCTAAAATTACTCCTAAACTACCTCCCCCATTTTCTCCAAAATTATCTCTAATTTCTATTTATCTTCTAAATTATCTCTAATTNTACTTTTTATCTATATCTATCTAAAGAAAGTTTGGATTAAAAAATTTAAGAATTATTTAAATATTCTAACAAAATTATATAATAACTTTAAAATATTTATTAAAAACACAAAAAATAATTTTATATTTTTACAAAATATATCACGAAATTGTGTACTAACAATTTAAATTATATTTTTCTGAATTATCAATTTAAATAACTTAATATTTATCATAACTAGATTTTAAATAGTTAAAACAAAGAAATTATGTAATAAATTTAAAAAAAAAATTCTTTAAAGTAGAAAAATAATTATAAAATAATATTGAAATTAATAATAATTTAATATGTTAAAAAATTAATAATGAAATTATGTAATAATAGTATAAATTATGATTTTAACAATTATTAAATTCAATAAATAATTAATATTTTACATATTATTTAAGTATTTAAATAACTAATATTGAAATAATAAAATATTTAACATAACTATATTTTAAATAGTTAAAATAAAGATTATGTAATAACTTTAAAAAAAATCTAAAAGTAGAAAATTAATTATAACATAATATTGAAATTAATAATAATTTAATATTTTGGCATAATATTGTAAATAATTAATTTCGCTTATATCAAGTAACAATATAAGAAAATAACTTTTAAAAAAATAATATTTATTAATAATAATTTTAAGCTCTTAATTTGTTTTTATTATATAATTATATATACTAAAATTAATATTTATTATCTTTTGTGGTAAATGTATTTTCAATGATTATGTATAAATTTATTTTGTTTTGTTATTTAACAGAAAACTTTCAATAGTTATTGGAGATTAAATTACTATTATTGAAAATTTTAAATTTAATTTATTGTATTTATTGTATTTTTGTTATAAGTTATTGATTAATATTTATTAGAGATTAAACTATTATTTGAGATTATGCTATTTAAATTTATTTTATTGTACTTTTCATTATCAATATATTTTCAATAATTGTGTATTTTTGCTATAAACTTTTAGCAATTAATGGAAATTAAACTAGTGTTATTTATCAAAGATAAGACTATTAATTTAGCTAAAATTATAAATATTCATGAGTTGGTTCGGTTCGGTCATAGGCTATTTAGCCAACCAAATTGACCTTGTAAGGTTAGGGAGTTAGTCAGCTGAAACCGACTAACCTTTTGTGAAAACCGACCCACTCAAGTTGTATCGGTTTGGGTCGATTTTTTGGTTTGGTTAGTTTGTTCAAAAGATTTAAACTTAAAATTTAATTTAATTTTAAAAATTACAGTGTAATTATTAAAAAAGAAATTAAAAATTGGATTTATGATATAAAACATTTTAAACTAAGAAATATGGGAAAATTCTCGCTTTTCCATATTAAAAATTATATTTAAAATATAAAATATTAATATATATCCATGGTTAGGTCATTCGATTTTGGTCGGTTTACAAATGGCCAAAGTGAAACTGATCGAACTTGGTCGAATTGGGAAATTTTTTAACCAAAGCCAACCTAAAATACTAGAAAACCAACCAAGTAGGGTCGAGTTAATCGGGTTGGTCGGTTTCATCAGTTTGATAAATAAACCTAAATGAAATTAATTATTATTATTTTTGTATTATAAAAAATTTATTAAAAGTAGTATATAAAATATGAATAATTATTAATTATTTAAAAATTTGAAAATATAAAACAATTGTATACTCCTATGTGTTTCTATTAGGGTCATTTATTAGAACACACCTTTAGGGATGACAATTTTCCCCATCTTCGACGGGGACCCGATTTCCCCAACCCGATGGGGCTGGGGATGAGGATTGTTTTGGCAAGGCGAGGCAGGGGCGGGGGTGGCGACGGGGATTTATAATTTAAAATTTTTATTTATTTATTTTAAATAAATTTATTTAAAAAAATACTATTATCTTAAAACATTTTGGGGATTCGGGTCCCCATGCGGAACCCATCCTTGTTGAGGATCGGGGGTGGGGTTAATTTCAGAATCGGGGTCGGGGATGGGGAATATGGCTCCCACCCCGTTGCTATTCCTACACACCTTATATTTTACATATTTACTTAAACCTACCTTATAGTTTTCATTTAATAAAACATCGCATATATTTTACAACTTATTTACTTAATCAACCTTTCATTAAGGAGTGTTTGTTTTGCCATTAGGCCCGTGATTTTTTATTCTAAAAATAACCTTAACACTTTTTTTGTATAAAAAGCAAAATTAACCAAATATAACCAATAGAGTGGTTGTCCATGTCTTATTAGGGGGAAAATGGTATTTTTATTTTTATTTTCGTTTGATTAAATTTATTTAAATGAACATTAGGGTCAACACTATCATTTTCCACTGCCATCTAATGGAAGATTGATTAAATCCATTGCAAATTATAAGTGGTGTTTTAGTAAAATGCTAAATATATGGTAGATTTTAGTAAATCCATGAAACTATAAAGGGTATTTTATTATTTGACCATTTCTATTATTTAGCTTTCTCTTAATAAATCACGTGCAACGCATGGGTCCCTGCTAGTACACCCATTAAACACCTACCATTTGAGCTACGGGAAGCATCAAAATTAACCTTGATGGTCCCAAGACTTGGGTTACACCACCCATTTGCCTTCCAATCCTTAAATGACTCCACTGATTCATTCACCAAACTCACTCTTATTCCTTCCAAAAGGATAAAGCTTTATCCACAATAATCAGGGGCTAAGAAGATTTGTTATTAAAGCACTTCTTAATTCTATTTTTCCAAACTAAACCATAGTAAAATCGCTAACTTTTCCTTAAAAAACTGATCAGAGATACCACTAACACTCTTCGAAATCCTTGACCACCAAAGGAGAAGGAAGAGAAAACTTGAGTTGATTGCCATTATATGCTGACCGAACAGAAAACTTGCCATCTGACCTGAACTTCCAAACCACACAATCCTCTTTTGGGGTAGAAGGGATTAAAATAGACTTAACTCAAAGCCAACTATCCAGAGGGACCAAATCTAATAAGATTTTCCCTCCAAATGTTTCTTTCCGATTACCTTTTGACATCACCTTAACCTCCCTTGTAAACTGATGGTGGAGCAAAATGAAAACCACATCTGTAGTTGATTGCCATGAGTTATTGTTTATTTGTATGTGATAAAACTTGATACTAAAATTATTTAAATATCTAAAATTACCTTTATCTTTTTACTTTATATGAAAACATATGAATAGAAATACCCTCAGACCTTTTATCCAATGTAACTAATACCAGTTCCGATGTTCACTGCAAAAAAATAAAAATAAATAAATAAATAAAAACACGTTTTTGAGATAGGAGTTTCAATTTTAGGTTAAGTTTGGAAAGAATACAAAATATGTATAATATAAATACATATAAAATAATACAAATTATATGATTTTGTACTCTCTCTCTCTATATATATATATATATTTGCATTTATACTCCTTCCAACCTGAGCCTTAGCATTCAGCTCTAAGTCCTTGGCACTGAAAAATTAACCCTTGGCTGCTCGGCATGACCATTTAAATGCTTGTAAAACTTTATGAAAAAAGGGAAGATTCAAAGTGTAGGAACATGAAACTCAAAGGAATTTATCGTCCATCACATAACATGAGAATTCACATCAGCACACCCCACGCTGCACCCCATAGCCCATTTCAGACGTGTATAGGAACATCTCCCTATTACAAATATGGGAGATGTTTCTACGGAGATTCGAAGTACAGATAGGTCCAATGTAAATTTCTGATTTCCACCGCACAGTTATAAACATTCAAAAGGTCAAAAACCTTCATTCTATACATCAATACCCGCCCATGAATTGGTATCAATTCCGAACTGACACCCATCCCAACTGTACTTTGGGCCTAAAGATTCTGACCTTGGGCTGAACTATCATTCTCCCATGTTTCTAACGCATGCTGGGATGTACATGTGGGGCACCAATCTGATCATCCCAACAGTTATAAACAATGACCAAGAGAGATACTGGCATGCGATGGTGCAATTTGCACCATACCGCGTCCACCCAGCCTATGGGCCATATCACAAAGAAGGCCCAAATCACAAAGCCTGCGATGGGTCAGAAACTACATTGCAAGGTGCCAAAACATCATGTAAGCATCAAGAAGGAGCAAAATTAAGGGTATTGTAGACAACTTGCTTGGGGACACGTGGCAAGCCCTTCACTAACCCAATAAGCCAAGAGATCAACATAATCCTAAACTTTCGGGGATCAGTCCCTTACGACACGTAGGAGAACAGGAAGATCTCATAATCCCCATGAAACAAGTGCTTATAACCAGAGAAACCCTGTTAAAAATAAATAAATAAAGAAATTTCTTTTATTGAAATGACAATTTTCCCCTGTAAAATCGGGCCCTCGCCCTGAATGGAATGGGTCTTTTTTTTCGATCTTAAATTGGGATAGAGCGAGGTTCGGGGAGGGGTTCCCCGCCCCGAATCCACTCGGTTGCCATTACGCCATTCCTATAGCCCTACCTCATACCAAAAGTCTTCCCTTACATCAAGTCGTCAAAGCCCAATATTGTCTATCTGTCCTACACGGACAGACCTCCCTTTCAGTGCCAAGCCCTAACCTCCTGCACAAAGATCCTCAAGAAAGTGAATTTGATTGTATTGTGATATATGAAATACAATAAGAGATATAATCCCATTTTGTTATTAGGTATTGGGGCCTAAATGTATGTAATGGAATTCCTGAAGATTTTAGAACCTGCTGGATGTTTTCGTTGATTGAAAATTTGATTTATTCCCCAAATACTCAGACATTATATGCGTATTCCCTAAAAAGAAAAAAAAAAAATAAGATCAATTGCCATCCGTAAATGAATCAGAGCATCTCTTTACTTGTCAAACCTTTGGATTGGAATCCAAATCGAAAGGGTTCGATGTAGAGCAACTAACATTCGCGGTGTCAACAGCTAGAAACTTCCACGCAAATAGTTGGGGTTCATGAAATTCTGGTGTAATTGATGCTTGACAGCTTTACTGCACGTACGAGTGGGCGACACAGTACGGGCCCTGAGTCATCCATCCGTGGTTCCCATCGATTGTTATCATGCCGATCCAAGCGCAGGTGTACTCACGGAAATGATTCTGAAAAGTTTTGGCAGTGTACAGGAGATGGAACCAAATTCTGGTTGTTATTAGTGCTCGTCAAGTCGTCATCTGTAACCAAGGATCCATTATTGAAGTCACTTGCTCTTCACTCCATGTTCCCAGCAAATATTGAAAAAGGCACGTTCACTTCGATCAGTATTTAGGAAAAAGGTGGGGCAACCTCATGATTCCACCAAAGAAATAAAACTGGGTAAGTATTTCTTACATAAAATTTGTTTGGGTAAATTATTTATATGGTTAAGTTTTTGGTAAGTTATTTATATGGGTAAATGCATTTACGTAATATTTAGGAAAATAAATTTTTCTTGGTCTTTATGTAAATTTGAAAAAAGAATATGAATTTTTTGGTCAATAGAATCAAAATTTCATTTACCAAATTTCCCCTCTCAAAATCCAAAAAAAAAAAAAAAAGCACCCCCTAAATACTGAGATGTTCTAGATAGATTTTGTAAAGACTAAATCTAGTCTCAATGAGGGTGAGGGGGGTTTACCCAATGGGTAAGTCATTTACCCAGGCCAAGGGAGAGGGAGGATATCCATCTAGCGTGGGACCTAGTGTTAGCGAAAAAATTAAGGGATTCTAGTTGATAAGGGCAAATTTTGGGCCCCAAATCCCCTAATATCAATAAAAATAATCTTTTTAATATAACTTTTAGAATAGGTTAATGTTTTTTCTAAATATCAAATAGGGGTAGAAAACACTGTTCATCTCCTTCCTCCAGACCACAACAAATTTCCCCACCTCTCTTTCTCTCTCCCTTCTTCTTCTTCTTCTTCTCTACATCGGAGTTGTTCTAAACTTAGAGCAAAATTGCTATGAGTTATTCTTTTGGAGCAATTAGAAGAATACATGAATCACCGTACCAGGTACACGAACCAACGGTTTGATTCCAGCTAATAAGCCTATTAGAGGAATCTGAAGCAATTACGAGTGTCATTAAAGCCTAGAAATCGGGATTGGAGGAGATTTGTTCGCGGTTTGAAGGAGGAAGGAGATGAATAGTGTTTCCGCCCTTATTTGATATTTTTTAGAAAAAAAGTTAACCTATTTTAATAATTATGTTAAAAAGATTATTCTTATTGATATTAGGACCCAAAATTTGCCCTTATCAGCTACAATCCTAAAACCCCAAATGAACAAGACCTAAAATTATCGAAAACTTTCCTTTCTAGTTCCTACTCTTGCCCACAAGGATGGCATGAGAATTCTAGCAAACATCATAACAATTTAATTTTTCTTGCTTGGCTAAATACGTTTATCCAAGCAAATGTTTCTTATAAAATTTGTCCATATAAGCAGGGGCGGATTTAGGAAATTTTCATGAGGGGTACCAAAGCCTAAGGTGGATTCGGGGGGGGGGGATTTACATGAAATAGTGGGGAATGGGGGAGGGGGAAATTTACATGAAATAGTGGGGATTTTTGGGCCATAGGGGGGGGGCATGGCTCCCATGGGTCCCCCCTGGCTCTACCCCTACATATAAGTGAGGTTCCAGAATTCTTGTGCCATATAAGTTATTTAGGTAAGGAGAGAGGTGGGAAGGAGATACTGTTTTTTTAGGTAAGGGGTGATTGGGTGAATTGGCCTACTAGAAAATTGACCATGAACCCCACATTTTGCCACCATATTAGGTCCTATAGTAACTGATTTGCACACAAATAACTTATTTGCAAGGTGGACAAGCAACTTATTTGCACACAAATAACGTTCTCTCCTTCTAATAGGCTTCAAACCACGAACAAATCTCCCCCGGGTTGCACTAATTTTTTTTATTTTTAAAATTTTGATTTCTTTTCTAAGTAAAATTGTAAAACTAAAATATTTAACTTTCCTTTGAACTTTGGGAATTGGGAACTATTTAAAAAATTAAGAAATGAGAAATTTAAGTTATCTAACACATAATGAAATAAATGAAAAAAAGAATACTTAACCAAATTGAAATAAGAATGATGGAATAACAAATTGAAAGAAAAATAGGAATTTTATTTCATTTAAATTTGAATGGCACAAATTACAAATACAATGATTGGATCATTGCATACTTGGATGAATCATGAATGAAATATGAAAATGGAATAAATTAATAAAATATAAAAAATACAATATGGTTACAAATTGAAGATACAAAATTACGTTGTTAAAAATTAAAAAAAATACCAAATAAATTAAAAAAATTTACAATAATTTGAAAAAATAAAAAATTTTATACAAGTAGTCCAATTCACGAATCATCATTCATGACTTTCATCATCTACTTTGGGTTAAATATCCGGTGTAGTATCATGCCCTCCCTTGTCTTGTAATCTATCTTTTGCATCTAGCCAATCCTTGAAGCAGATGCACATCTCTATGCTCTCATCGTTCATGCAGCTTCTTTTGTCATCTAGCACCCTGGTACCTGCACTAAAACAAGTTTCCGATGGAACTGTAGACACCAGAGAGGTTAGTAGATCACGTGCCATGGCGGTGAGAATCGGATAATTTTTCGAATGTTCAATCCACCAGGCTAAAATATCAAAATTATTTGATCATTCACCTAAATTAGAAAAATTTGATTGTAAATAAAAATTAAGTTCAGTAAATGAACTTGTTGTAGAACTAGCAGATTTTTGCCTTTTACTTATTAAATAAAAAAGTTTTTCTCTTCTACTACTGGGCTCAAGGTCAGAAGTAGAAGAAGATGGTGAACAAGTTATAGGAATATTTCCTACAACTTCAGATTCATACAAACTGTACATTTTAAATAATAAATTATTAATTTCTTCTTTTTTATTTCCTATATCAATATTCATATTTTCACAATATGATTCAAGTAAAGTATCTAAACCATCTTTCCTAATCCTAGGGTCTAATATTGTTGCTAAACAATAAATGGGAGAAATTTTCTCCCAATATTTTTTAAATTTATTTTCCATAATTTCAATAATACATTGAAATTGTGGATTATTTCTATATTTTGCAAAACAATCACTAATTACCATTAATTGATAAGGTAAATTATAGCTAGTTGAATAATAAATTCTAGATAATTCATTAGTTGCATCATAAAAATGTTTTAAAAAATCAGAAAGAATTTGTTTATGAGATATACAACTTTCTAACATAACATAGGTAGAATTCCACCTATGCTTACATCTAATATAAACTGTTTATATTTTAAACCATAATTTTGACATAAATATTTAAATTCTTGTTTTCTTGCCCCTAAACTTTTTATATATATAATACAATTTTTAATTTTTGAAATATGAGTAAAAATAATATTCAAGGCATCTTGAATACATAAATTTAAGATGTGACATGCACATTTAATGTGAAATAATTTACCATTTAAGTATGATTTTAATTGAGATTTTAAAATATTTATTGCAGAATCATTATTGCTAGCAATTCCATATGCATGCAAAGTATTTAAAATACTTGCAGTAATAGCTAGGCCACTATGTGGCCATTCGAGCCTAGTAAAACTTAAAATTCTTTTATTTAAAAGCCAATTTTCATCAATGAAATGACCGGTAACACAAATATAACTAATATTAAATTTGGATGTCCAAACATCCAAAATAATTGCAACTTTAGAATTAAGATATGCTAACAAAGAAATTAAATTTTGTTTATATGAATAAAAAATTTTTAAAGAATCAGTTCTTATAGTATTCCTAGAAACTTTTTTATATTGTGGGTTTACAGAACTACGCAACCATTTTTCTAACTTTGGATCTTCAGCTAATATAAATGGTTATTCTGCATGCACAATATATTTAGCAAGTTCTTTTCTCATTTTTTCTTGTGAATATTTAAAAGTACCAGAACTAATCCCCCTCCCAATCTGTGTTTGGGTTGTTTCTCTCCCTTCATCTTTCTCTCACTCATGTATGAGCAAATGTCTGCTCAAATGACCAGTACCACCCTTGCTACAATAACTAAAGTTTTTCCTACGTTTTTGGCAAATGGCCCTTTTCCCTTCCCCTCAATATCCTCTACATCAATTGCATCAGTGCTAACACTACCATGATGCGATTAAATATCATCCATGGTGAACATGTTGGGGAATCAGTTTTCAAAAGAATCAACCATTTTTTTAATTATAAAAAGATAAAAATTAATTTAATTCGATTTACCCAGATTGTCAGTTCAAAATCCCAGCTTGATTTTAATGATTGAAGCCTTTCAACGTTCAAGCCTCCCAAATTGAGATACTTGAGCTAGTTGAGCAAGCCTTATTCTTGTTGAAAGTCGAAATTTCAATAAAGTTGAGACTCAAGAAATGAAGAATGCAGAATCAGACAATCAGTTAATCAAAATTACTCAGATTGCAGAGAATTGAGAATGCATCAGTATGAGAGAGAGAGAGAGAGAGAGAGAGAGAGAGAAGAGATTAAGAGAATTGTTGAATTGGTGTATGAGAATGGTGGACGATAGGGTTATTTATAGGAATTGAACATAATTCAATTGCCCAAAATACCCAAAAAACTAGTTGTTATTTAGTTGTTGGTAATTATGGGTTAAATTGTTTACTTTTTTTCTAGGAATGGCAATAGGACAGGTTTGAGGGAGGGACCATATTCCCCGTCTCCAATCCTAATTTTCAAACAAATCCCAGTCTCTAATCCCGATCCCCAATGGAAACGGGTTTACTATCAAGAAATCAAATCCCCGGAATTTTTAAATTAAAATTATTAAAAAATAGATTTACTTAAGATAATGGAATTTTTAAAATATAAAAAATATTTTAAATATATATATGATTAAAGTTAAAGCAAGGCAGGGAATTCCCCAATCGCGTCAGGTTAGGGAAGCCAGGTAACTAGAAATCTAGTATTTTTTTTTAGTTAAAAAGATGATTCATTAAAAGATCTTATTAGTGATTAGAACTTTGATGAGAATTTATTAAGAACTTAAAAGATATGTATTTCAACAACTTGAGAAACTTGAGTTTGAAAGCTTGAAATATAAATGATTAATGGTTGTTAGTTGGTTAGTTACTATATTGAATGCCAAAAGTCTAAGATTCGTTAGTTATATGCTTCTATTTAATGAATGCTTGTAAGTTCCATATTCTATCTCAATTTGTTACATGCCTTTTATTTATAAACATTAATTAATCTTTGCAAAACTTTGAAGGCTTTTGCCTTGTTACACATTGATAGAGGTGTAAATCTAGCCATGTTGGGCCGGTACGGCACAGCCTTCTTGCGGGTCGTGCTTCTCTCCCTTGGGATAAGTTGGAGGTCGGTCTAGTACGGCCCACGACCCAAGCTCGTACAGGCTCATGCCGTACCGGGCCTGTGCCAAACTAGGACAGAAAGTTTTTTTTTGCTAACTTTCCTCTAGGAACAAATTGAAAAAATAAAAGAATTATTTCATTTAAAATACAAAAATAATTACATATTGAAAATAATAAAATGTTACATTGTTGAAAAATAACAAATAATTTAAATAAAATTGAAAACAAATACTCCATCTCCTTGACTTTAATCATATGCTTCATCAGGTGTAGTAGTGTCATGCTTTTATTTGTCTAGTAATTTATCCTCAGCATCTAGCAAATCTTTAAAATAGTTGTATTTTTCTTGTTTCTCATGGAAGAACAAATGTCTAGCCAAGTGGCCAATACTAGACCTATTCGTGGGCAGGGTAGCCCGACGGGCCGGCCCGATCTAAGTCAGGCTTGTACAGGATTTCAGGTTCGTTGACTCAGGCTCGGACTTAAAATATTGGGCCCAACCATTTTCGGGTCAGGCTCGGACCTTCTCAGAAAAGCCCAACTCGAGTTCGAACTCGACTTGATAATGTATTATATAATAAAAATATATTTTATATAATATATTTTTCTTTATTTTTCTTCTCTTTTTTCAAGTAATAATGATATTTTTCATTATTTTTTTTGGTTTTGAGGTCTTTTAATATAAATTAAATTGTTTTTAATTGAATTAAAAAGGAAAAAAAATCTTTTTTTCCAAATTTCTAACCGGGCTTCGGGCTTTAATGAGGGTTGGGCTCGGGCTCAAGACATAGGCCTGATGGTCGGGCTGGGCTCGAGCTAGGGCTTGAGCATATTTTGTTAATGTAGAGGCAAAGCTCGACCCAACTCGTGAATAGATCTAGCCAATACCACCCTTGCTACTGAAGCTAAAGTCAATCCTACATTTTTGGCAAACGGCTCTTTTTCCCTTCCCCTCAACCTCTTCTATTTTAAATATTTTCCAAATCGGGCTGGTGAACTTACTGTTGGGGAATTGGTTTCAGGAGGAGGAGCCAACCATTTTTTTTTTTAATTCTAAAAAATAAAAATTAATTTAACTGCACTTACCCAAATGGTTGGATTACCGATTCAAAATCTCAACTTGATTTCAACGGTTGAAACCTCTCAAAGCCTCGTAAATGGCTAAATTGGTAAGTGCCTAACTACCTAAATGTATGATAGTATGATAGTATGAGACTGACAAACTATATGAGAACTGAGATGATAGACTAAGAGAGTACAAGAATTGAGATGAGAATTGCTAAACTGGTATGATGAGAATGGTGGACTGGTGTGGAGGATAGGGTTATTTATAGGAATTGAAAAAAAAATTCAGCTACCCAAAATACCCTAAAAACTAACCATTTTTTAGTTGTTAGAAGGGGTATTTTGGTCATTGTAAAGTCATTTATCACTTTACCCAAATGCCCTCAAAGTCTCAAAAAAACTAATTGTTATATAGGATATAGGTATATAACTATTGGAGGGGCATTAGTGTCTTTTTCTTGCCCCTAAAGCCAAAATACATAAATACCCCCCATATAGCTATTTATAGGCTTATAGCTGTTGATTGAGGGAGTATTTATGTAAAAACCCCATAAAAAACTAAAACTAGCTATTTGGGGGGAGGGGGGGCAAGGTCCCCAATGGCTAGTTTTTTCGAAAGTGTTGCACTTGCCCATTATGGGCCTACGGGCTCTGTTGTGCCATGTGTTGGGCTGGGCTGGCATACAAGTCGCGAGCAACACGGCCGTGCTATGCCTTATCGGCCCATAAACCTAAAACCCCCAACCTAGTACAACCCACATGATCATGATGTACCTGACACAGCCTGCATGTTATCATGCCGAGCCGTGGCACGACACTGGGCACAATTTATGCCTCTTTTTTTTGGTAGAAATAGGAGGAGCTACACAAGACAAAGGGTAGCTCGGCCCCAAGTATCACAAAAACAAATAGAACTTAAATCCCTAGGGATAGAGGGAGAGCAAAAATTGAGAGTGCTGAGAGGAAAAGAAAAAGCTTGGTTTGCCATCCAGTCCACAGCTTGATTGGCCTCTACACATTGATAAACGCTCATCTAATTTTGGAGCTATTATCCCTCAATTATGCATTTACACCTTTCACCTTCTAAAATCGACTCTAGATCTCCTGCCCACGCCTACCCACAATACACCACCCCCCGTGAATTGGGAACATCTCCCCCTACATAATACTATGCAGAGGATGAGATGTTCTCCATGTGTGGTTGCGATAAACGTGGGCAAGAGATCCGGGCTCTCTAAAATCACGGTTGCATCTATTCTTTTCGCAAAAGACTTGGGCCAATAGCAATTTTACCATAAGGAGTTAAGGACTACGGGACCCAGGTCAGTCAAATAATGCTGATTTTGGGGAAGCCAATTATTAATGAGAGTCATGTCCACTCCAATCGATGTTACTTAGGCCTTGTTTGGTTCGCGGGAATAGGGGTTTGGAATCGGAATCAGAATGGGCTATTCTGATTCCAACTATTTGGTTGGGTAGAATCGGAATCCCATTCCCATTCCCTACCCCTCCC
Source organism: Nelumbo nucifera (assembly GCF_000365185.1). The sequence continues at coordinate 707,347 of NW_010729245.1, read as the reverse complement.
TTGGGAATGAAATCTCATTCCTATTGATTTTAATTCTCATTCCCATTCCTGTCTGAACCAAACAAACTATGGGAATGGACCATTCCAATTCCGATTTTGACTGCGAACCAAATGGACCCTTATTATATTTTTTAAGAGAAAATTTCCGATTAGTACCCTGTACTTTGGGCTTAGTGCCATTTTGGTCCCCGAACTATAAAATGCGACAATTCAGTACCCAAACTTTTAAAACGTGATAATTCAGTACCTGTTGTTAACTAGCTGTTAACCAGTCGTTAAGTGGCATTTGAAAAAGACACAAATTCCCTTCAAGTGTTATTTAATTTTCTTTATCAACCATCTAAGCGTTACAAAAAATTAACAGTCCCAAATCTTTGCCTTTTCCATTCAAGAAAGTTTGGGTCACATTTGAGTGGGCATTCTGGTGACCCCAACTTTCTTGAATAGAAGAGGCAAGGATTTAAGACTGTTAATTTTTTGTCAATGTTTGGATGGTTGATAAAGAAAATTAGATGACACTCAAAGGGCATTTGTGTCTTTTTCAAATGCCACTTAAGGGTTGATTAACAACTAGTTAACAGTAGATACTAGATTTTCATGTTTTGAAAGTTCGGATATTGAATTATCGCATTTTAAAAGTTCAGGGACCAAAGTGGCACTAGGCCCAAAGTGTAGGGTATTAATCGGGGATTTTCCCTTTTTTTAATGAGTGTGTGTAACTGAGAAATTTTGTATGTACGTATTAGGTAATTATCAGGTACCGTGCATCACACAGATTTGTTAAGTGAAAGCTAAACAATACAAATATATAAGAGTATATAATTGTTTTATATTTTAATTTTTTAAATAATTAATAATTTATTATAATACAAAAATAATAATAGTTAATTTCAGCTTGATGGTTCATCAAACTGATGAAATCGACCAACTCGACCTAACTTGACTTGAGTTGGTCGGTTTTCTAGTAATTTCCAATCAGTTTCAATTCAACAATTTCCTAACTCGACTAGATGGGGTTAGTTTTTGGTTTGGCCATTTGAAAATTGTCCTGACTATATATATATAGGAAGTGGGAAAATTCCCATATTTCTCAGTCTAAAATATTTTATATTATAAATTTAAATTAGTTATTTGTTTTTTAATAATATTGCTGTAACTTTTTAAATTTAAAATTAATTTTTAAGTTTAAATCTTTTGAATCGATTAACCAGATTGATACAACTTGAGTTCACCGATTTTTACTAATGCTCAGTTGGTTTCTAGTAGACCTGTACACAGGTAGGCTGAGTCGGGCTTTTCCTCATTATAAACAAAAATTGACCAAGCCTAAGCCCAAGCCCAGCCCAACCATCAGGCCTAGATCTTGAGTCCAAGCCTGAAGTTCGATCTAGACAAATATTTTATATTATATTAATTATACATTATTAATAATATATTATATATTTTATAATATATAATACCTTTTTCACTACTAATGATATATATTGTGTGTATTATTAATATATATTATATTTTTTTACTATATATAATATTATCGGGTCGAGATTGGGATGGGCTTAATTTGGGGAAGCCTGAGCTCAGGCCAAAAAATAGTTTGGCCTGATGTTTAAAGCCCGAACCCAAGCCCGTAGGCTTAAAACTTTGTCCAAGCCCGATTTAGAATGGGCCAAGCTAGGCCAACACATTGGGCTATCCGGACCATGAACATCTAGTTTTGAGTAACCAACTCCCCAACCCAACCAAGTTGGCTTAGTTGGCTAAATAGCCTTCAACCAAACCGAAATGACCCATGAACACCCCTAATTTTAGCTAAATTAATAATCTAGTCTCTAATAAATAGTAATAGTTTAATCTCCAACAATTATTGAGAATTTATAGCGAGAATACACAATTATTGAAAATAAGTTTAGAATGAAAATACAACAAATAACTAATAAGTATACAATGAATACAATAGTTTCATTATAATATTTAAATAATTCTTAATTTTTTAATTCAAACTTTCTCTAGATAGATATCGATCAATAGTGGGAGATGTTAAATAGGAATTATAGATAATTTAGGAGATAAACTTTCTACATAATTAGAGATAATTTTAGAGATAAACTAATGAGGCCCCGTGCGATTCACGGGGATGGGGCACTCCTCCCTTTCCCTCACCTCCGTAGTCAAGACACTCTACCACATCCCCGCCTTGTCCCCGGTGATGGGGCAGGTTCGAGGCAAAGCCCGTGCAATTCACGGGATGGGGCACTCCTCCCTGTCCCTCACCTCCATAGTCAAGACACTCTACCACAATTAAGTTCAATTAAGTATTATTTTTGGGGTTATGTCTAGTTTATCCAACCCCAATTTAAGATGCGCTTTATTTTTATTGGTTTATTATTATTGTTTTTGTATTATTTTAGGTAAAATTATAAAAAATCCTCTTATAACAATTCTATAAACCACCATACCATTTTGACCCTAACAAAGACCTCCCCTATAGTTTTGAGAAAAAAGTGCAAATACCTCATTTCCCTGACTTTTTGGTAAGAAAAACATTAAAGTTACCAAAACACCCTTATCATTGTTAATGCATTATCATACATAATTTAATGTTTCAACTTTACTCTCCACTAATTTATTTTGACAAAGTAAGGTAAAAAGGCTGAAGTGAAATAAAATTAATGCATTACATCAACATTTTTAATTTGGAATGTTGACGGAAGGAAGGTATTTGCACCTTTTTCCAAAACAATAGGGGAGGGTTTTTGTTAAGGTCAAAACATTACGGAGTTTCATAGGATTGTTAGAAAACCCAAGGAGTTTTTCATGATTGTCCTTATTCTTAAATGGAATTTAAATTGTTTTTAAAATAATTAAAATATATTTAAAATTAATATTTTTTATTAATTTTTGAAATTATTAAAAATTGAATTTATTTAAGTATATTAAGTTTTTATTAAATTTAAATTCCTTGCGAAATCTTATTAACTATATAAACTTTTATTTTTCAATAGAACTTAAGTTGGTTTTAAATTAATAAAATTTAATTATAAAACTAATAATGGTTTGATAATTATGAATAGTTTTATATTAATATTAAACTGATATTAGTTTTTAATTTATCTTATTCCTTTTATTAATTAAATTATTTTTATTATGTTAATAAAAGTATTTTTATCAATAACAATAATTATTAATTGTTCTTATTTTATTTAACTTACTAAATTATTTTTATTATTTTCAAATGGTATGTAAATGGATTATAATTTTGAATGGAATTAGCTTATTTAGCGCAATAATATATCATTGAATATCTTACTTTCAATATAATTAATCTTTACTAATAATTATAATTTAATGCAAATACAGATAGATGGATAGATAGATAGATCGATTGATAGACAAACAGATAGACAAATAGATAGATAGATAGATAGATAGATAAAGTTAATGTATTTTTATGCAATTTAATGGAATAATGGTGATGACAGGTGATAGGTCCCAGTCAAAGCTATTTAAGAGATTTGTAAAATAATATTCTGCTTGAGGTGAGAATGAACCTTGTAATTTTATTTGAATTCTCCACTACCCTACCTTGCTAAATGATAGAGTTTAAATACATAAAGGACTCAACTATTTCTCAAAACAAAAGGAGTGAAACAGTTAGTTGACAATAAAATAGCCAACAATAATGGAATTATCCTCTCTAACTTATTGACCGATTCCTATGCAAACAAAATAACAACAATAACAACTAATGCAAATCTTAAGTCATAATCTGCAAGCCCGTGGCCCAGGTCACTCGTTGCTTTGCATGTCCCATGCAAATTGATGCATGCTCAACCCCCGTACCTAGGATTCTTGATAGGCACTCGAGTTGATCTTCTTGGCTTATCAACAGGGAATTAGTGGCATGAGTTATTGAAGAAAAAGTTAATGACATAATTAATGAGGAGAGGTTATTAGAAGAGTTGATGGGAAAGAGGAGAAAGAGAGCAAGAGAGAGAGAGAGAGAGAGAGAGAGAGAGAGAGTTAATGGTGTAAATTCTAGATCTTAGAGATAGCAATGGGCCAAGTTGAGTGAGAGGTTTGTAAACTCTAGATCTTATCCACTTCTTAGAGTTTTAGGCTTTCTATCCATACCTTGTCTAAAATCCATAGTTGGATTTTCAAAATCCAAATCCATTCTTTACATGAGAATGCAAAAACCCTACCTGCTCCCTTCACTTGTGGTAGGATAGACAAGTTGGGTCTAGAACCTACATCTAAGGTTGCATTTGTTTCTTGTGTAAATATGCTTTTACACCAACAGAGCTGAGTGATGATTGTCCGATGAGAGTGTAAAATGTAGAATGTCCGTTGTGCCTATTTACATTACATCAACATAAATGGAGGTTGTGAATCTTGCATGTGTTTGATTAACACACTCCTGCGACTACAACATTGGAGTCACCAAAAACGTAGATTGCTCGGCTCAACCGAGTTTATCTCTATGTTTGTTGTTGTCCATTGACAAGATCACTTCAAAGTTTGATTTTGCCTTCAGTGTTACTGTCGTCCACGTTCCAGAGATTAGAGCTACGATCCTATGAGATAGGAATGCCAATTTTCCCCATCCCTGCAGGGTACCCTACCTGGGGATTGTTTTGGTGGGGCGGGGATGGGGATGGGGATTAATAGGAATCCTCGACCAGGGTAGGGGTTAGGGATGGGGCCGGAATGAAGTCCCTGCCCCAACCCATATATATACATATATTATTTATATTATATATTAAAGTATGTTTAAAATATTATTTATATCTTAAAAATTTCTTTTATTTTAAGTGAGTTTATTTTTCAAAAATATCTGTTAATTAAAAAAGTTCAGAGATTCAAGTCTCCATGGGTAACCTACCTCTATTGGGGATCGGGGATAGAGGATAATTTTTATCCCTAGAAGAATTAGAGTCGGGGAATATTATCCCTGCCCTGAACTCACCCAAAATTTTCTTTTATTTTAAGTGAGTTTATTTTTCAAAAAAATTGTTAATTAAAAAAATTCAGAGATTCGGGCCTCCACAAGGAACCTACCTCCATTAGGGATCGGAGGACAATTTTTATCCCTGACGGGAATTAGAGTCAGGGGCGGGGAATATTATCCCTACCCCGAATTCACCCAGTTGCTACTCCTACTACGAGATTAACATTTCTTCTTTGTCCAATCCACATATCAAATAACTGCACAAATTCATCATTCTCTCTCTCTCTCTCTCTCCTTGCTTTTTCTTTCTAATTCCTCAAAATGGTCGAGAGAAATAAAAACTAGGTTGAGGGGAGAGGGGAGAAGAAAATCACAAGATAATGAATGCTTGTCTTTCCTTCCTCTTCCACTTTGGTGACTTTGACAATGGAGAAGGTAGACGTAGTGGTCATTGTATCACCTCCAGTGAAGAGCAGACAAATAAGAGAGGAAAGTTTTAATTGAAAAAATCGATCGGTATTAACATTACACCGGTTATTGATGTAAAAATTTATCAAAAAGAGTTTTATATCAATTTACGATGTATAAATACTCCACTACCAAATGCAGGCAAACCCAAACCGGAGTACAAGTTTACACAACAAACAAACATGACCTAATTTTCTATTATTTCTTATTATCTATAAGCAATAAAAAAGCAAAGAAACATGAACAAATATCAAAATCTCCAATTATTTGATTAAAGCATACAAAAAATATATAAAATATCAATTATCTTTTATATAAAATCCAAATAATTAAAATATTATTAAATTTAATACCTAATACATAATTTCACATGTCTATCAATAACATGCAAGATGGGGAGGATTGGGTTTAGCCTAATACCATCCATGCTTCTAATCGAAGGAACAACCACAACCCTTGTGAGACCAACTTTGGGGTTGTTTGGCAAGACTTTCTAGGTAGATATTTTAACTACCTAGTAGACAATAAGACACACAAAATCAAAAACTTCATTTAAAGCTTCCTAAGTTTTGGCTTTTTCCATCTTTGTATCCACTCCTTTTTGTCTTTTGATAACATGATACCAAACATAAGAAAGAAAGACTTTTTTTTTTTTTCGCTTTTCGCAGACTGAAACATGAATAAAAAAGACACGCCAAACACGACCTTTACCAATTGTGAAGTTTCATCCAAACTGTACTCGGGTACTAACTCCGCCACCCAATCCCTACTTGGGCCTACAATATTTTTCCTTCTCTTCTGTATCATTGTATGTGCTCCATGCCTTAATAGGTTTGATTATGACTATTCATATTCCGCCACTCAATCTCAGATATACTTTCATCAATCCCGGGCCCACATCCATCCAACTTACAATTATTATTATTATTATAAAAATATCTAACTTAAACGCCTATACGCAAGATGATGGTCACCATCCAAAATTCCAAATCCAATTCATCTAACTAATTAACAAAAAATACATGACCTTTTTCAACAAACGGAATCGCAAGTTCATGCTGGGCTTTGTCTATGTTAATTGTTTCGTATATATGTGACTATCTCCATCTCTACCAAATCATTCCGATACTCCAAATAGGGTTGTTAGTGTATGGATTTTAGGTTGGACCCCAATCAAAATCAAAACCAATTTAGACGAATTGGATGATTCAATACTATAGAAAAGAATATTGAATTGGGTCATTCTAGAATTAATGGTCCAAAAATATTTCTTGGCTTGGATTTGACTTGATCCATTCATAATAAATTTATTTTATACTGGATCAGATTAAATCAATGCTTAATTCATTGATAAAAGGTAAAAAATATAGATTGGGATCGGAATAAATCTAAATTAAAATCTATTTAAACAGATTGAACGATGTGAACATTAAATTAAACCAATCCAAAATGGCTCAAAATATTCTTTGAATTAAAATGAATGCTCATATTGGACAGAATCAAATTGGACCAAATCGGGTCCAATTGACATACACGATACATCATCAACTAACTATTTATTAGTTTATAAGGTATTAGGTAAAACTCTTTAATCACTTCAACTGAAAATTAATTAATATTTAATCATCATCCAATGGTTTAAACTATTAAAAAAAGGTTTAAAAGATTATCATGAACAGAGTCTGGCTGGAGAATAAAAAATGATACAAGGCCGAGTCTACCTCATCACGGTGGCGCCTCATGGCGGTAACATCCGGTCTAAAACTCTTAGACAATATGTTATGCGCTACGAGACAAAGGAAAAGGTCGGGGTCGGGGTGGGAACCAAAATTGTTGGTCGGTCTTAAAATGTCATCGTAATTCGTAACTGGAATAGTTAAAACTGATAGAAACGCAATTCGACAGTACCACGTGCATTTGCACGTGAACATAGAGTTTGGGCCTTCGGGGGCGACGGGGGTGGTTCACTCCGTATCCCTAGTAAAAAGACCAAAAGGCCACCATTGTTAATAATGACAATAAGAGGCGTTTTTTTATGTTTTGAAATCATGCTTCCGTCAAAAATGGGGATGTTCCCAAATCACTGAAAGAAAGGAAAAACGCGCGGTTGGCTTGGGCCTTTGAGGTGAAAAGACGACCAAAAAACCACCGTTGTTAATGATTATGGGGACATTTTTGTCTTTTGAAAAGCACACTTCTTGTGGATGTGCTCAAATCTCATCATCACTAATAAAAGAAGGAAGAGGCGCGACTGGTTTTGGTTGAGCCTTTGAGGTAAAAAGACCAAAAAGCCATCGTTGTTATTTGTTAATGAGATAATAAGGGGTGTTTTTGTCTTTCTGGAAGCATGCTTTCCGTCAAAAAATGGGATGTTCCCAAATCACTGAAATAAAGGAAAAACGCGCGGTTGGCTTGAGAGTTGAGACTTTGAGGTGGCTTGGTGTATTTTTTGAGTTTTTCTCTGCGTATACAATCGTTGTTACATGGTAGAGCGGTAGTCTGTGGGCTCCCTCTTCGTCTCTCCCTAGTATTTCGTGCACTGAGAGGGAGAGAAAGGGAGGGGGAAAGTGAGTCAGTTGGAAGTTGGAACAGAGATAGAGACAGAGACAGAGAGAGGGAGAGAATTCGTGTTGACGTTGAGCTTGCAGCAGAATGGCTTTCCAGCGGCGTCGCCAGAACCAGCACTACCAGCTTCGGATTCTTATTCCGGTTCTGTCCACCATATTTGCCGCTCTTCTACTCCTCATTACTCTTCTGTCGTTTCTCGCCCCTCCGCCTACAGACCACAACCGCCTTCGCCACTCCACTTCGGTACTACACCAATCTCGTCCCCCTCATTTTAATGTTTCTTTGTTAGCACCTGTTTAATTACCTGTTTTTTTTTTCCTATTAATCTCGTATCTTTTCTTTTCTTGATCTATTGTTCAGTTTAACAATGGCATCGAGATTCAGAGGAACGTCATCAGAAACCAAGTGTTCCGTGTTCCGGTTAGGGTTTTTATCCTCTAGGATTCTGTTTACTAGTTTTCTTTCGAACCTGATTTTGTTTGCTAGCGTTGGATCTTATTCCAGTTTTGCCTAATCTTGCTTCCGTTTTGATTTTCTTAGATCGGTGGAGGGAGCGCAGGACATGATCTTTGGGTCTCGAAGTTGTCGAAATTCTACTACGGATGCAGTAATGCCAGCAACAAGTTTGCGCGTCTGTATCTGTTTTTTCCCTATTTCTTGTACTCCTCATTTTCATCCCTTTCGGTTAGATTGATGTGATGTAACCTTATGATTTGATCTTTCCGAAGAGTGTAGTGTGATTTAAGAACTATTTGGATTTGATTTTCTGCGTTATCGTGTCAGGAAATTGATTATGGTTGTTCTTGTCGATTGATCCTCATTGAAAGCTTGAATTAGCCATATTGTGGTTCCCTACATAGAATTCAATTTTCTCCTCTTTTAATTCCAAGGAAATGTTTCATTGTTGAGGGCATTCTGCTTCGTGGAATTTCAAAAAATACTTCAGTTTATTGATTTGACGTGAACTCTATTTGGCATGATACAGCAGCTGAAGTTGTTACACAACCAAATCGGTATTTGATGATTGCGACCAGTGGGGGCTTAAATCAACAAAGAACAGGGGTAGGACTTCTTTCTGGTTAATCAATTTAATAAACCTCTTGTTTTCCCTATACTTTGGGTGCTTGCAACTTCAAGACATAAGGCCTGAAAATTTCATACTATACATGGATCCATTGATTACACTTGCAGTAATGTAAGGCCTGAAAATGTCAACTTCAAGATATAATCAATTTAATAAACCTTTCCATTCAAAGATGTTATTGAACTATTTTGCACTTGCAGTAATGTAAGGACCAGCAGAATGATTTATATCTTTCTTTTCCTTTTTTACCATTTCTTTTCTAGCTAGTTAACAAACCATTAGCGGTTCATTGCTCATTCTGAGACGCTTTTTGACATAGTTGTCAAGGGCTTCAAGGTGATGCCTAGGTGGGCGCCTAAGGTGATAAGGCACTCTCTGAGGGTCGCCTCGCCCAAATGCCTACATATTTATATGTAAGATACCGCATAATAATTTATATTTATATTTTATGGTATTAATAGTAGTACAATAAATATTTTTAGACTAAATTATTCATATTGTGGGCTTATAGTAATAATCTTATTATTCTTGTACCGGTTCCTTTTTATTATTTTCTTATTTGTTTGGGTTCAATCCACACAAGTCAGTGACATAGTCTTAAACCCTTTAAGACTTTAAAACCTAAATTAGCAAGTAAGAAATAATTTGAAGATTTTATCCTATTGACACACAAGAACAACCAATAGGACTTTTTCTTCTTCATCATCTTTTCTTTTCTAGGCCAAAAACAAGGGCTAAGCCCTTATGATCTGTATGCTTTCTTTCCTTATTTGTTTTCTCATAAATATGTATATTTTCTATAATTTGTTGTGGGGTTTATACTTATTTCATGAGGACTATGGTAAGTATTAGTTAAAGATTAATGCTTATTACTATGAAACCTAAGGAACTACTCTAGGATTTATACCTTCTTCATTCTAAAAAACTCATCGCCTAGGCAGGTGCCTAGGTATTGTTGCCTAGGCAACTAAGTGATAAGGCACTCCCCTGTCACTTAGCTTCACCTTGGCACCTTGAAAGCTACGTTTAGAAGTTCTCCACATTGAATGTTGGCCAACTGATGGTGGTTCGGTTGGTAGGGTCTTTGGTTGGTTGTAGCGAAGACTTGGGATCATATCTCATTGCCACCAGGTTTAGAGGGTTATGGGTCTTAGGATGGGCTACCCCCGAATCCCTAGGAAAAAAAGATGGTATGCAAACTTAAAATAGGTCAATCTGTTAATATACACCCTTGGGCTCTTACCAAGCAATATTCATAGATCTAAAGTGCAACTGTGCAGACTTAAACCTGCTCAAACTCAAGTTATCTATAAAGTTTCCAAATTCAGTAGAATTTAGCCTTTGGCCATAGCTTCTTACCTGTCCCTGCCATCTCAATGCACATTTGCACATGTAAGATAGAAAATAAGAATATAAAGAACGGATTTGCACATCTTGAGGTGGACTCTTAGGGCTTTACCAGAAGGCAAAAGAGCATTAACTATTATTATCTGATATGGTGATGCCATCTGAAAATGACCTGTTGTATGCCACTGAAAAATGCAATAAGTATCTTTTGGCCGTAGCTTGTAAGTTCTTGTTGTGTGGTCTTATATATCTGACATATCATTTCTTAAAATAGTTATGATAAAGGAAGCCTAAGATATGATTTTCCATTTTAAGCTAATCCCCTTAGATGTTATATATATCACCATTTCCAGACCACATAATTATAATGATTGTACTACAATGCAGTTGCTTAATTTATTCTTCACTGCATAATGTTATGATTGATTAATTGGGTTCGTGAACTTCTCTGATTGTATTGCTGATTAATTTGTTGTGTCTGTATTTTTGTAGATAACAGATGCTGTCGTTGCAGCCCGCATTTTGAATGCTACTTTAGTTGTTCCTAAGCTGGACTCAAAATCCTTCTGGAAGGATGCTAGGTTTGTTGTTAGCAATATACCCTGCCAGATTTTGCAGTTACCCAACCACTCTGTCACAAAAACTGAAACATATTGTGCTTTTGTTTTGACATTATGCTATGTGCAGCAATTTCTCCGAGATCTTTGATGTTGATTGGTTTATATCTTTTCTCTCAAAAGATGTTAAAATCATAAAACAGCTCCCTAAAAAGGGTGGGAAAGTTGTTACTCCATACACTATGCGTGTTCCAAGGAAGTGTACAGCAAGATGCTATCAAACACGTGTACTACCAGTTCTTATGAAAAAACATGTAAGTGTTCAGTTCCCTAAGTAGGAATTCATTTTTTTTTCTGGTATTCAGAAGTTAGAAATATCTCAAAATGTCTATTGATTGTTTGTCCTTTTCAACAATAAAATACATATCAGTACACTAGAATGGGCATGTTTCAGTTTCATGGTTATATTGTTTCATATTGATAAAAAAAGATTATACTGCTTCATTAGCAAATAAACATAAACATTAGTCTATTCAATTGTTTTATCCAAACCAAAATGGGTTTGACTTGTTAACTCTGAAATAGGTGAAAGAATGGTAGGATCCATCTAATGGACGCCATAAAGGTTGCAGAATGGGTGGGCGAATTTCAAAAAATTTCCTACCTTCTCCCAACTGGGAATCATATTCCCTAAATTTAGAATATATTATTCAAGGATCCTACTTGAACCATAATCAAACCAGATCTGTACCAAAAGGTAAATGGGAGGAATATACCTGATCCGGAAAAGCAGTATCTCCCAAAGTT
>NW_010729245.1:636383-694028 GCF_000365185.1 Nelumbo nucifera | reverse complement strand
TAAACCAAACAACATGAATCAAACATGCACTTTATTTATTTCCACTAAATAACAAGTACATCAAATCAGATTGAAGCTAAGGGCATACATAAACTGTCTAACAATAGGACCCATAGTTTTGAAGGCGCCAAGACGAGGCTAGGCGATAGGGGGCGCCTTGTYGCCTAGTCGCCTAGGCGGGGTGCCTAGGCAATGGATTTTTTTATGTAGAAAATATAGATCCTAGGGTAGTTCCCTAGGTACCATAACCATATTTCCTTAAGAATTATTCATAATTTTCATAAGAAAAGTATAGAGTTCATGTTAAAGTATAGAAAATCAACATATTCATGAGAAGAAAAAGAAGGAAAAGAAAATTCAAAAAAATATAGGGGCTGAACCCATATTTTTGCTATAGGAAAAGAAGAAAAGAAAATGTGTAGTAGTAGTACAGGCAGTAGTAGAAAATGTGTTGATTAGACAAAATTTTAAGTTCTTCCTTATTGGTTCAGGTTTTAAAGTCTTTGGGGGTTCAACACAGCATTTAGCAATGTTTATATTGATTAAACCCTAACAAATAAGAAAATAATAAAAAGAAATTAGCATATAAACACAAAATGAATATTTTAGTTTAATAGTGCCTATTTTATAATTTTAGTGTCAAAAATTAATTAATAAAAAGTATTTTATAATACATAGTACAAAACTGTTTGGCGATTAGGCGCGCCGAGCCTCAAAGGACGCCTTGTAAAAGAAAAGCATAGGGATTATTATCTTAGGAATAATGTTTTAAAAGGCATGGGAGGCATATGCCTGGAGACGCGCCTCCAGGCGAGGCGCTTCCAAAATTCCTTGAGGTGTATGCCAGAGGCACTGACACCTTTGAGGCGTACACCTCATGCTCTTTTTTCATGAGGCGTACACCTCATGCACATCTTACATAAAAAGACAGGGAAAAAAAAGGAAAAAAGGAAAGGAAAAGAAAGGGAAGAGTAAGAGAAGAAAAAAAGAGAAAAGGAAAGAAAATAAAAGTAATGGGAAGGGAAGAAAATATAAGGGGAAAGAAAGTAGTTTGCTCCCTGCCCCTTCAACAAGACCCTCCCCCCCCCTTAAACTAATGTTATGCATCTTTATTCTTCTTAATATAAAAGATTTTTATTAAAAATAAAGAAAAAATGAGATCCCCCCTTTCTCTTCATCCTCCTCCTACCCCCCTCCTCTTAAGGAGGCTTACGCCTCCTTGTGTTTGGGAGGCTTACGCCTCTTGCATTCTGAACTATGGCTCACACCTCTAGGTAGTGGAACACCTTGCATCACGCCTCCACATTTTAAAACATTGCTTAGGAATGGGTAGAAACGATTTTTTACCAGCCTGATATTGTTGAGATAAGATTTTCATTAGTTGATCCAAGCATTATTATCTTGGGGCTGGTGTTGGCAGTCTTGAGATGGGGCCAGGTGTCGTTGTTTCCCTCGAAAAGATCTGGCTTTGAAGCAGAGATTATGGTTGAGCTGGTGTTGGCACAGTGCTGGGTTGGGGCCAGGTACTGTTGTTGCCCTGACAAAGACCTGATATTGCTGGTCTAGTGTTGACAGTTATTGGTCTGAAACAGATTATATGTTTAGGATGGTGTTGCCACAGTTCTGGACTGAGGGCCAGACATTGTTGTTGCCCTGATGAAGACCTGGCTCTAATGATGGGTTGGCAAGGGAAGATCAACTGGTGATCCTTGCTTTAGTTTATTCCTCCTTTCCAAGTTTTACAACATTTAATATATTTTACAATGTTGAAGTAAAGGGTACTAGAATGGTTAATTAGTTATTAAATGCACTATCATTCCGTGGGTGAAATTAATTCAATGTGACTATAACATCAACTAATGTTAGCTATAGAGGGTTATACCCTACTGGATTTAGATAAATACATCCATGACTTCAAATGTTCATTTTTTCTGTTGGGAATTTGATCCAAGTTAGAATGCCATGTGAAACTCATTTAGCCTTTCTGCAATACAGGCTGTTCAGCTCACCAAGTTTGATTACCGGCTGGCAAATAAATTGGAGACAGATTTTCAAAAGCTGAGATGCAGAGTGAATTACCATGCTCTGAAATTTACTGATCCAATTCTTAAAATGGGCAAAAAGTTGGTCCAAAGGATGCGAATGAGAAGCAGACATTTTATTGCCTTGCACTTGAGGTAAGAGTAGAATTGATCTTCGGTCTGTTATGTGTGTAGACCTGTTCACAGGCCAGGCTTTGGATTTGGCCCATGAACATTTTGCACTACTTTGGGCCAGCCGATTCAAAATTTGGCAAAAGCTAAGCCCATGAACAGGTTCATGTGTGTGTGCACATGTGTGCATGCTAGGCAATTGGTTTCTAACCAAAATATCTCCATATGTCTCAGTATCCTCTCTTAATGAAGAAAATTTGAGACCCAGGAACTCGTGACATGATCAGAATAAACCTCTCCTTTTGAACAAGTTCAGTATTAAGATGTTGAAACTTTCACCAGTCAATATTACTTGTGGAAAACAGTAATAAAAGCCAGGGTGCAGGCTGAAGTGGACTGAAGTGGACTGGCCTGATTGACCAAATCATCCCTCCACCTCATGTTTCATATACATGTCAGTCATTTAGGCTAGATAACTGGCTTTCTACTTGAATTATACCCCTATTGCATAGAGAAATTTCAACATGCGTTGTCTTCATAGTAAGCTTGAAAAGGTTATTGGTAAGATCCTTTTCTATTGTTCTTGCTTGATTCATTTCTGGATCATCCATACTAGGATAGGTTTGGGGTAGAAAGGTTCCCTGTTGCTGTTCCTTGATAAAATTCGAATATTTTTTGTGATCCTTGATAAAATTCTAATTTTTGATCAGTTAAATGAAAGAAGCGGGGGGGAGGTGCAGAAACACAACTATTATCATATGTAAATCTTGTGAAGAATTGGTGTATGATCTCTTTCTTTTTTGTCCCAGCCATGTGTCCTTTGGGATTTTTTCTGCTGTGTCATAGATCTCATTTAATGGTCTTCTCCCTCCAGCATGACAGGAAATTCTGCCTTGGTATTCTGGTTCTGTAGGATCTATGGGCTTCATTATGTGGTATATGGTTTCTTTGCCATATGTTGGGCAGATGGGAAGGAACACAAAAGAAGAGTTTTTGCAGGGAACAGGCCTGTTGTTGGGTACTTGTCATCTCTTGATGGGGTTCTTGTTCTTAATGAGTTTAAGGGTTTGAAACATAGAGATTGTCTATAGGTGACATGTTCTGGGTGTGAGGGGTGCTATACTGTAAAACATTTTATTTAAGGCCTTTTTGTATATCTCTTTTCTCACAAATTTTGTTTTAATAATGCTTTTTGATTGTTTGTAAAAAAATTCAATCAGGATGAATCTTCAAACATCAAAGCTATTTACTTGATCTGATCATTCAATAAGGGAATGCCTATTTGAGTGCATAAAAATATATTTCTGATCAGGCTTTTGTTAAGTTTCTAGTAGACTTTGATACAAGAATTTGCCCAATAATTAGAAAGGTTAGTTCAATTAGCTTATTTTGCAACCTTTTAAGGGTGGAACCATGGGTTCTAAATATTAATACGGGCTGATATGCCGGATGGGGCGTATCAGCATGTATCTTTGGCTGCCTTTCATTCTTTTAGTTTTTTTTTCAAATTGGTTTAGGGGAGTCGCTTAAAGGCCAGTCTACCCCGTGAAACAGGTCAGACCCCGAAACACTCACTGTAGGGGCTTATTTGGAGGGTCACCAATATGATGCGTATCGGCTAATATGCCCCTATATGTTGCAAAATTTTAATCCTTGGTGGAACCTAGGTTTTCAAATTGTAATACCTTTGCGGTTAGCTTTGCATAATTTCTTTTTATCAGAATTGTATGAAGATGGGGGTGAAGACTGAGTAAAAAAGTTTCTTGATGGAAATTTCTGTGACAGGTTTGAACCTGATATGCTTGCATTCTCCGGATGTTATTATGGTGGAGGAGAGAAGGAAAGGAGGGAACTGGGTGCAATCCGTAAGAGGTGGAAAACTCTGCATGTAAGGCAGTGAACTTGTAAATATTTGTTGAAATTATATAACCTCTGTTATTTTTGTCCATGAATGACATCTATTCTGAACGATATAAGCAGAGAAGTAATCCTGACAAGGAGAGGAGGCATGGAAAGTGCCCACTCACTCCTGAGGAAGTTGGTCTTATGCTGAGAGCATTGGGATTTGGCAGTGACATTCACATCTATGTTGCATCTGGTGAAGTATATGGAGGTGAAGAAACATTAGCCCCCCTCAAGGCATTGTTCCCAAATTTCTATACAAAGGAAACTATATCCAGTAAGGAGGAATTGGCACCATTCTCCTCATTTTCTTCACGTATGGCTGCGCTTGATTTCATTGTTTGTGATGAAAGTGATGTATTTGTGACCAATAATAATGGTAACATGGCTAGAATGTTAGCTGGTCGAAGGTACACCATTATTTGTTTTCTTGTCCTTTGCAAATGACACTGTTTAACTCAAAACTGGTGACTGACTATGCATTTTGGTATGCTCATTGCAGGAGATACTTTGGACACAAACGAACTATTCGGCCGAATGCTAAGAAACTGTACTCTTTGTTTCTCAGCCGAGATAACATGACCTGGGAAGCATTTGCATCTAGGGTTCGTACTCACCAGCGAGGGTTCATGGGAGAGCCAAAGGAGGTAAGACCTGGCAGAGGTGAATTTCATGAGAATCCATCTACCTGCATATGTGAAGATCCAGAGGCTAAGGTCAAGTTAGATTCAGGTTCCCAAAGGACAAAAGTCCATGAAAATGGCAGAGTAAATAATACAGGGAAAGAAACTGGTGAATCAGCCGATGACCATTCTCCTGATGATGAGCCAGATTGGTCTGATTTAGATTACATGGAAAATCAGAATGGGCTTGGAGAAAAAGGGTTGACCAATGGAAATGATATGGATTATAGCCTGCTTCTCAAATCTGAGGAACCGGAATTAGAGGAGATGCTATCCGATTAAATGAAACTGCTGGTTGTCCTTGAGAGTTTGGTTATAGCTAACTCATTCTTTCATCAAATTCTTTGAACCCATCCTCTTCAACTCTTCGACGTTCTCATCGTTAAGGAATAGCTGTTGAGAATAGATGGTGCAGTATCCTTCTGTATATACAACCTCCGGGATAGTGTACAGTGTCCCATTATTGAGAACGAGAATTGAATATTGAGGTCATAAGGTTCCTGAGATCCCATGTACAATGCCTTACATTCAGCGATTTTTCCAACTGTAAATTTGAGTTGATGAGCGGTGGATATGGATGAGGTAATTGAGGCGAGGGGAGGGGAGGAACAGACAAGTGTGTCGTACTTGTGTAGTTTTTTGTCTTTTTATTTCTTTTTTACTTTTTTGTCTGGGAGAAAAAATGAATGTTGTTGGAACACAGTTTGGTTGAACTAAAATGTTTGAAGTGGTGCAAATGTGCAGTGATGAAGAGATTTTTTAGGCTTAGTTTGGAAATAGTAAAAATACATGCAAATACATACAAAAATAATACAAAATATAAGATTTTGTACTCTGCACATTTGTACTTGTACTCTTTCCACGCTGAGCCTTAATTGCAATTTGGCCAAATGTGCAAACGTCAACAATGAGATAATATCAAGGTTGTTTAGATACAAATTGGCCGATATTTATCGCATCGGGGGCTTTTCGATACATTCTTATAGGGGATGTTTCGGAGTCCTAACTGATTCAGAGGGTGGGCGGATCTTAAACTGGCCCTCTGAATCAGATTTGAAACAAAAATTGAAAAAATAATAAAAAGATAAAACTACCGATCCACCACTACTGGCGTATCGATATTTTAAACATTGGATAAATATAATTAATTTCAAAATCTTTTTAGGAATGAACCATGTACGGCCATGTTTGGTGTGGTTTAATAGTTCTTAATTTCTTATTGCGATTGCAAGCTTAAGATAAAAGCACTTCTAAATTGCATTTAGTGAAAAAAAGCAGTAAATGGGCTTTCTCCGCCGAAAAAACCCAGGAAAAAGTAATGGATGGGTGGCTTTTGGCTTCTTGCGTTTCTAAAACCCATTAATATTTAAATACCCAGAATGTCCCCATTGACTCTAAGACAGTAAGACCCTTGCTCCAGCTTCTTATCACTTTTCCTTTCCATTTTCACATCTCAGTTCTCACCACTTGCAGTGGTGGTGAGTTACAACCAAGTTCGATTTTTAACTTTTTTATTTGTTTTTTCCTAAAATAATCGGTTGAGCATTGATTCCCACCACTCTCAACCCTGACTCCACTTACATTCTTTGAATGCCTAGCGCCCAACAGGAACGCCAGCTAATTCAAATCTCAGACAAAAGCTTCCGTTTCAAGGCTGAAGTTGTCCACTTGAAAGTGTAAATAAGGTTTAAAGTATCATAAGATACTCTCTATCAGCAGAGGACGCTTTCATATCAGGTCGTATCCCATCATATCAGCGGAAATGGTCCGACACATACCAATATGTTTGTGCAAGTTGTGTATGTATTAGCACGAAACATCTCCGTATCAGGTCGTATATGTCAATATTTTAATCCTTGGCTTCAATACACATCAATATGCTTCTGTATTAGTGCATAGTTTGACGAAACTGTATATTGATCATTTTTGGAATGCTTTTGAACTTTAATAAAAAAATATAAAAACTGAAATAAATAATGTCCCAAAAATTTAATAAGAACTAAAAGTTATAAGAATAATTTATTTTATCCGCCATAAATGATTTATATGATATTTATTATTTGGAAAAGCAGATTTATTATTTATATAAAAATACTAAATAAATAAATTTTCTAAACAAAATTAATATAAATTGAAAATTATTATTATAAAAACTGAAATAAATAATTTAAGATCTAATTTTCCCAAAAATTTAATAAAAACTGAAAATTATAAAACAATCTATCTTATCTACCTTAAATGATTTATATGTTTTATTTTACAATTATATATTAAAAATAAAAACATATTTATTATTTGAAAAAATAATTATTATTTATATAAAAATATTAAATAAACAGATTTTCTTAGAAAGTAAAAATTATAAATGATAACTATTGTATGATGTGTACATGTTTTAGAGTCATCGTGGTATTATTGATTGCAATGTTTCTCTTCGTATACCATATTAAAATGTGCTTTTCTCAAGTGACTTGTATGTATTTTCTCAAGGAACCATTCAACCTAAGCTTAAGCTGTTAGGTGAAATCCTTGAATAGGTTTTTATTCTCTAACACAAGGGGTGGATTTGAACCAAGGCGAATATCTAGCTATTCAAGCTCGACTCGTTAAAATAATGTGAGATTCAAGCTCGAGACTTGAGCTAGAATTTGACTTAGCCTAAAAGCTCATATGTTCGAGCTTGGCTCGACTTAAGCTTGAATGTAATCTAAGATTCCTATAAAAAATAAAAGTTATACATATGAAAATTATTTTTTATTTTACATACAAAAATTTAACAATTATAAAAATTATTTATTATCATTCTTATAAAAATAAACTATTATACATATAGTAATTTTTATTATATGTATGTATTAGGATCGATTAGGCTTGCAAGCCCCGAGCCAAGCTTCATTGGGCTTGAGCTCGACTCGATTAATAAACGAGTTTATATATTGGGCTTGAACTCAATTTAAATTAAGCCGAATCGAGCTTTTCACGAGTCGAGCTTGAATAGCTCATGAAAAGCTTGATTCATTTCCACCCCCTAACACACCCCCTCATGCGAAAGCCTATTGGGCTTGAAATGTGAACAAGAATGAGTCCACCCATACCCTATTCTGAAATTTAATAATTATAATGAGGGCAATGAGGATCAAACCCTAGACTACTTGGTCAAACTAGCTCTAATACCATCTTAAGAAACTATTCAACTTAAAATGCTTTTGTTCCAACTGATGCAATTGGGGGTAGCCCATCCCCCAACCCCAGGTGCAGGTTAAATTTGATCCCAAGTCTCTGCTACAACTAGTGAGAGACCTTACCAACCAGCCGGTTAGCAACTTGCTCAGCCTAAAATCTTAAGCTATTAGGTGAGGCCCCTAAATAGGTTTTTATTCTCTAACACATTTCCCTAGCATATCCAACTATTTCAATATCTTCATTTTCTGGTAAAAACTAAAGGAAGCTACACAAGACGAGAGTATCTAGGCCCCATGAATCATTTCTACAGATATTCAATAAATCCTCAGGGAGAGAATAGATACAAAAGGAAAAAGGGACAGCAGAGAAAAAATCTTGATGCACCAACTAGTCCACAGTTTGATTCACTTCTCTGAAGGAATGGGCATATGAGACACTATGATCCAATTTATCAACCAGTCTCAAACATTCTTTGATGATGGTCTTCAGCCTCCAAGGTACTTTAGTTAGCTTTTCTTCAGGCATGAAATCACTACGAGGGAGTCACTTGCAATATAGATGGGAGAACTCTTGAAGTTTTGAGCCATATTATGGGCTTCCAAAGCAGCCTAAGCTTCAGTAAAAATTATTGTGGTGATACCAATAAAGGAAGCTTCGAAATCCAATACATCCCCACAACGATTTCTTCTATGCAAGTAATCAAACAAGTTTCGTCATTTCTTCTCAAGGCATCAAAATTTATTTTATTAGTATCATCTTTTAGCACTTTCCAAATGATGGTTCTCCATGATTCTGAGCTATTTGGATTGTTATTAGTAGCCAAACCCGAATTTGATTCCCTATGTGAGATTAGAGCTCTTTCAATGATACGTGAAGGGGGGAAGGGATCTATTCTTAAACTCTTTACCACTTCTATTTTTCTAGAGATACAAAAGGATAAAGCTATATTTCTTGTAGGGCATTTGTTCCCCCATCATTTCTCCATTGTGTAAATTTGACCACCAATTCTAAATTGAAGAGCCTCCAATTCCCTAACCCACTATGAGTGGGTTAATTATAAGCTATACTTGTTTTGCATAAGTGCATTTAAGGAAAATATGCTCACTATTATCTTCTTTGCCATAGAAAAAAGCAATAGCCATCAATGGAGAGCACCCTAGATATGACCAGGGATTTTGTGGGCAGGCGATTATTCAAAAACAAAAACAATAATGCTTTTAATTTTGGGGTATCTAAAGCCCCCATATCTTACTAAGGACCAAATTTCTTCCCCCCAACCCCCTCGACATAGCATTAACCTCTTTGTAGGCAGAATTAATGGTGAAATTTCCTTCAAAACCAAATCTCCATATAAGGTTATCATCACTAGAATCTGAAGGGATTAGAATGGGCCTACTGTTATTTCAAACATGGTTAGGAATAGTTCTACAAATCTTATCATCCTTCCTCACCTTTCTCTTGTGGTCAATGAAATCCCATACTTTAATATCGTTATCAACACTAGAGGATTCTCTATTCACTAAATCCTTAATGGCACCAAAGTCAATCCATTTGTCTTTCTAGAAATTGATATTTCTGCCATTGCCAATGGTCCATCCAACACCTTTCTTAAGAAGAATTCTAGAATTAAGAATTCCTTTCCAATCCTAAGGTATCCCTCTTTTTAAAGGAGCATTCCATAGATTTTCATCCCTTAGATATTTTTGAGTCATTACTTGCACCCAAAGATTATGCTTGTCTTAAGAATTTTCCAACCAACCTTAACTAGGCAAGCTTTATTAACCAAGAATAGTAATTTAGGCCAAGCCCACCCCATCTGTTGGGTAAACAAACATTATCCCTAATAGAGTATGATAGAGTCATACATCTATCAAACTCTATCCTGTACACATGTCGATTTCTATCATGTTCTAACTTACTGCATTCTTATCTTGTACATGTATGATGAAGACTCCTGTACACATAGTACTCTTAAGAATCAACATAAATTCAAGTCCAAGAACTCATCGAAATCATCAAGGTGAGATTACTAATTTCTGTGTTCTGTGATATTACTGTTTATAGTGTTTTGTTTTATGGTATCAGAGCACAGGTTGTTAACCTCTTTTGCAACTCAATCATGTCGACTGTATCTGCAAGCTCAGGCGCTATTGAAGCTGGAGTCACAACTGTTGTAAACCTAAATCTGCCAGCTACAACAAGCCATTTAATCTCCATCAAACTAGATCACATGAACTACTTGCTATGATGATCTCAGTTTGTGGCTACTCTCAAAGGTTTTAAAGATATGGGCTATGTTGATGGTACTATCCAATGCCCACCTAAGACCATTGAGAAGGATAGTACTTATACCATGAATCCAGATTTCATTTTATGGGAACAACAGGACCAGTTGCTCCTCAGTTGGATCCTTGCTTCTCTCTCAGAAGGTGTTTTGGCCCAGGTTATTGGATACACAATCTCAAGAAGCGTATGGAATGCCCTGTCAAGGCTGTTTGCTTCAAAATCAAAATCTTGTGTGATGCAACACAGATTTGAATTGACCCATTTGAAGAAGATGAATCGGTCAATGGCCGATTATCTAGAAAATGATCGTTTGATCTCTGATAGCTTTACTTCTGTTGGTGAAATAGTCACAGACTCTGAACTGATTCAATTTGTGCTAGGAGGACTTGGCCTAGACTATGAATCTCTTGTTACTACTCTCTTGCTGAAGGGAGAAGATCTATCATTTGATGGCATACATGCTATTCTTCTCAATCATGAGATTCGAATGCAGCACACTAGATCTCTGTTTGATCCAATATCTCCCCAGGCCAATGTTGCAATGCAAAAGCAATCTTAGTCATTCAAAACAGATGGCTACAAGTCTAAGTTAAAGCCAGGTGAGCAGAAAGGTAAGAAACCTAATCCCTATCAAGGGGTTAGGTTCCAGATATGTCTAAAATTCAATCATACAGCTTACAAGTGTAGGGCTCATTTTGATAAGAATTTTTGCCCTGATTCATCTCCTTCTGCATACACTGCTGCAACTGGTCCAATCATTGATAACAGTTAGTACCCAGATTCGGGTGCAAGCCACCATATAACTGCAGACTTGGCAAATCTTCATCTTCAATCTGAATATACTGGACCAGATCAAATAACGATTGGCAATGGAGAAGGTTTGTCTATTGCACATACCGGTACCTCTACATTACATGCTTCTGAACATTCCTTTATTTTGAAAGACATACTCCATGTTCCCAACATTACTAAGAATTTACTTTTTGTGGCTAAATTTTCTAAGGACAACAATTATTTCTTTGAATTTCACCCCAATGAGTTCTTTGTGAAGGACCGGGAGACAGGCAGAGTGTTACTTTAGGGTCATAGTAAACACAACTTGTATGAGTTATAGGGGATTTCAAGTGGAGTTACAAATAATGTCCCTCCTCCTACTGCATTCCTTGAGGTGCAGACATCTATTGATCGCTGGCATGAAAGGCTTGGGCATCCTACTGCAAGGCTGGTTCAATATGTCATCGCCTCCAATAATCTTTCTCTATCTTCTAATAAGCGGATGACATTTTGTCATTCTTGCCCTCTTGGCAAGTCGCATAAACTACCATTCTCTTCTAGTTCTACTACATATACATCTCCACCTGAACTTATTTTTAGTGATGTATGGGGACCTTCTCCTGTGAACTCCATTAATGGATTCAGGTACTATATTGTCTTTGTTGATGGCTTTAGCAGATATCAGTGGATTTTTCCTCTTGTTCACAAATCAGATGCACTTCCTACATTTGTCAAATTTAAACAACAAGTTGAAAATCGTTTCAATGTTAAAATTAAATGTGTTCAAACTGATGGTGGGGGAGAGTTTAGAAAATTCCAGTCTTACCTTGAGCACAGTGGCATTTCTCATCGACTCTCTTGTCCACATACGTAAGAGCAAAATGGGATGGCTGAAAGACGCCATCGCCAAATTGTTGAAACAGGATTGACATTATTAGGAAAGTCCTCAATGCCTTGAGATTACTGGTGGGAGGCCTTTCATGTAGTAGTGTTTCCGGCTAATAGACTTCCCACGCCAACACTCAACTTGCAATCACCGTTTGAACTATTGTTCAAACGTAAGCCTGATTATGAGTTCTTAAAGGTTTTTGGGTGTTTATGCTTCCCATATCTTCGTCCTTGTGCTTGTAATAAACTGGACTTTTGTTCATCAGCTTGTGTGTTCTTGGGATACTATGATAATTACAAAGGATATCGGTACTTACATTTGCCCTCTCAGTGCATTTTTACATCTTGGCATGTCCTATTTGATGAAGATGTGTTTCCATTTGAATCTCATGAACCCAAACAACAGTCTTCACCTTCACGGTTCTCTCTTGGACCGCCTCCTATGGTAAGTCATGCCCCTTCAGTGCCATGTCCCACTACTACTGCTGCTCCTCCTATTGCACATTCCGCTAACCCACCACTCTCCTTACCACCCTCATCTGCATCACCTGATTTGGTACAATCATGCACCTCACCTTCACCAACTGATTCTGCTCCATCTCCTTTACTTGTACTAGAAACCAGTACCAATGAGCTTGTTTCTCCCTCCTCTACTAATGATGCTCCGATGTTGCCCTCCTCTGCTCCTCTGAACCGTCATCCTATGCAAACTAGGAGCAAAAGTGGGATATTCAAACCTAAAACATATATGGCTTCCAAGTATCCACTATCCTCTTTGTCTACTGTACCCACATCATTTGCCGAGGTCAATGCCAGTCCAGAATGGCGAGAAGCTATGCAGTCTGAAATTGATGCCTTACACCACAATCAAACTCGGGTGTTGGTACTACCCCCACCTAACATCAATTTGGTTGGATGCAAATTGGTTTTTCGCATTAAGCGAAACCCAGATGGCAGCATCAGTCGCTATAAAGCGCGACTAGTTGCTCAGAGATTTCATCAACGTCCTGGCATTGATTATATAGAGACATCCAGCCCTGCTATCAACCCCACAACCATACCTATTGTTTTAAGTATTGCTCTCTCTAGAGGATGGCCTCTTTAGCAACTAGATGTACAAAATGCATTTCTCCATGGAGATCTTGAAGAGGACGTATATATGAAGCAACCTCACAGTTTTGTGGACCCAACCCATCATGACTATGTGTATCATCTGGACAAGTCCCTATATGGCTTAAAACAAGCTCCTTGAGCTTGGTATCAGAAGCTCAGTTCCTTCTTACTTGATGCTGGTTTCAAGATGTCAATCTCTGATTCATCTCTTTTCATAAGGCATTCACCTAACAGTATCATCTTTGTTTTAATATATGTTGACGACATCATTGTGACCGGATCATCTACTAAGGCTATACAGTCATTCATCAAATGAGCAGTGCCTTTGCAGTTAAAGAATTGGGTCCATTACATTTCTTCCTTGGTGTTGAGGTCATTCCTGACAAAACAGGTTTAATCTTATGACAATGCCAATACATTGTTGACCTCCTGCGTCATGCTTCACTAGATGGGGTGAAACCTATTTCCACACCAATGGCTTCCTCCACCAAGCTAGTCCAACATTCTAGAGAGCCTCTTGCTGACCCTACTACTTTTCGTAGTATCGTTGGTGCTTTACAATATCTAACTCTAACTAGACCTGACATTGCCTTCTCTGTCAACAAAGTTTGCCAATTCATTCATCAACCCACTTCTGACCACTAGGGAGCAGTTAAGCGAATTCTACGTTATTTCAAGTCTACGCTTCTTTTTGGATTACGGCTATCTCCTTCTACATCTCTTGATCTCCATGCCTTTTCAGACGCAAACTGGGCTAGTTGTCCTGATGATAGACGATCCCATGGTGGTTTTTGTGTCTTTATGGGTTCCAATCTCATTTGTTGGTCCTCTCTTAAGCAAGCTACAGTCTCTCGCTCTAGCACAAAATCGGAATACAAAAGCCTTGCTTGTGCTACATCAAAACTGATTTGGTTGCAGTCACTCCTTTGTGAATTGGGTGTTTCATCCACTACTTCTCCCACCCTATGGTGTGATAATCTTGGTGCGAACTATCTTACAGCAAATCCAATCTTCCATGCTCGCACCAAGCATATTGAAATTGATTATCATTTTGTGAGAGAGTGGATTGCTAAAAAGGATCTCCATGTTCGATTTATTTCTAGTCATGATCAGGTGGCCGACATCTTCACTAAGCCCCTCTCTCTTGCTCGATTCAGCATGCTGCTTGACAAGTTGACTGTTGTTCCACCCCTGTCAACTTGAGGGGGGATGATAGAGTATGATAGAGTCATACATCTATCAGACTCTATCCTGTACACCTGTCAATTTCTATCCTATTCTAACTTGCCGCATTCTTATCTTGTACATACCCATATGATGATGACTCCTGTACACTGAAGACTCCTGTACACATAGTACTCTTAAGAATCAATATAAATTTAAGTCCAAGAACTCACCGAAATCATCAATGTGAGATTACTAATTTCTGTGTTATGTGATATTATTGTTTATAGTGTTTTGTTTTAATCCCAACTCATCAAATGGAATGGTTTTTTACCATTATTCTTTGACCACAAGAAATTTTCTGACTTTTCTTGATGTCCTTAATCGCATCATTAGGAATCTTGAATGATCTCATGATGAAATGGGGTATTGAACTGATAGTTCAGTTAAGGTGATTAACTCTGCCTGATAAGGAGAGGGTTTTCTTTTTCCAACCCACCAGTTTATTGTTTATTCTTTGCTTAAGATCATTAAAAATTTTCTTCGAAACTCAACCATTTAAAATTGGGGCCTTAAGGTATGAGTTTGTTTTTTTTCTCAAGAAATTCTCATCATTCTAGATAAAATCTTTTGAAGCTTAGGAGGGATATTTTTTGAAAAGGACATGGCCGATTTGCTAAAGTTTAGGCACTGACCTAAAACTTTTGCAAAATTTTCTAAAATTTCGTTATCTTTTAGAGAAGTAGGGATAGAGGATTTTGTGAATATCAAACAATCATTTGAAAACTGAAGGATTGGGATACAAGGACCTCCCCTTGAAGCCTTGCCGCCAATTGGATTGTTGGGCTTTTTTGCTTCCTCAATAAGATTTTTAGATAGTGCTTTAGTACATAAAATAAAATTATATGGGGAGAGGGGATCACCTTGTCTAATTCCTTTAAATGGTTCAAATTTTCTAGTTAGAGAACCATTGATTAATATTTGATAAGACACAAATCTTATGCATGTCATGACCCACTCTATCCATTTCTTGTGAAAACCAAACTTGTTGAAAACTTTTCTATGAATTCCTTCTCAAGTTTATCTTAAGCTTTCTCCATTTGAACTTTATAAGCCATGATTCCGGATTTTTTTTTTCCATTTCTCATACTGTGCATCATTTCATGAGCAATGAGGATATTATTATTTATTTGTTTATAAATGGCATAGGCTTATGGGTCTGAAGTTATTTACAATTTCGGGGTTCTTTGACTTTAGAATCAAGGTAATGAAGATTTTATAAAAATCCTATTTAATTTCCCTGAATGAAAGAATGTTTTAC
Source organism: Nelumbo nucifera (assembly GCF_000365185.1). Next base: position 678,561 of record NW_010729245.1, on the reverse strand, counting down.
AACATTGCACACAACATCCCCAATGATGTCCCAATATTTCCTGAAAAATAGGGCATTTAGACCATCCAAACCTAGAGCCTAAAGATCCTTCATCGAATTTAGAGCCTCCCATATCTCTAAATTTGAGACATCCTTACTAATCATATTGTTCTGACTTCCGATCCTCTGAAATGTATGGGGTGATGTTTCTAATGAACTCATCAAACCCGGAGACACCCTCAGTTTTAAACCTTTATTCAAATTTACTAGTTTCAATATCTTCTATCTATATCCATGCATTTCTAAAATGTATCTGTATCTATATCTGAACTGTTCAATAGATATCCAATACCGATACTTTGATACTTGCACCCAAAAAACTACCAAACCAGTGGAGACTCTCGTGATATAATAAAAGCTATATGCAGCCTCAAGACAATTCTTTGGTGAAAGCTCAATTTGTGCCTTCGGCTTTGCCGGGCCGTTGGAGTTTTCTGCAACATTACCACTACAATGTTTTCTTTCTCATTGTAACGCAAATGGTGAACTCAAGTTGTAATCGGAGACTAACATAGTTCATCGCCCAAGTTCTCTTACAAATCCGTGTGTATACTGCCAAGCACAGTGGATCTTCTCAGCGGTCAGTACTCGCGGGTTGGCTCCAACCAACCCACCAAAACAACCATTTTAAGTGAGGTCTAGTCGGATGCGCTGAACCTAACTGGATCCAACCTAACCAATCCATCCACATCCAGTACTATAAGCCGATCTACCTAAACTTTAGGCCTAGTCATAAAAAAGCACTAGGGAAAGCCTTGGGGCTTAGGCACTTGGATTGTGCCAGCTACTTTTCATGCTTCTCAAGTCTTCAACGCATCAGTATCAGTAATATTTTGTCCACATTACGTACCATATGTCCACGTCTGGAGCTTTGTTAAGACCTATCGTAGTTCCCCAAAAACTTTGGGATCAAATCCATTTTCACACCCTGGAGACACGGCCTGTACGCCCGAACTACCGGTGGCAAAGGATCTCTGCAGGCTAGACCAGCTTCCGCTCCCTGCCTTGCCCACAAGTTAAATGAAGAGAAGGAGAAAAGAAAGAAAAAAGAGGATACCTAAATGATATTTTGCATCCTTTATCCTTCTTTGCAGAAATTACACCAGTGACGAAAAGATTTACCTTGCATAGAAAACTAATGCTACATTCCTTCACATGGTTGTAGCCTAAAATAAAACCATTAGAACTATCATGTCAGTCCCATTCCAATCAGGTAGAATGATCAGAACCATTGCTTCGAAACAACTTCACATGGATGTAGCCTTATATAGCAGCAGCAAGGTATATATCACTATATATTATTCCTTATCCCAAATATATAGGGTTGGCTACATGAATCATGTTTCACCATTCCATACTGTTCAGTGCTATATCCATCATTAAACTATGGACACTAAATCATTTCTTACTAGTTCCACCCAAATCCTTTTTCTCTTCTAAAGGTTTTAGCCCCTTCAACTTATAACAAATCACTTCTAAAGGATGCTGCAATTGGTCTTCTTTGCATGTGACCAAACAACCTCGGCTTACTTTCTCATTTTATCACTGAGCTACTCCAGAGTTACTTTGTATATATAACCTAAATTCTAACCCTATAACTTCTAATTTTACTGGTCATCCACCCAAGTACAATACCAACTGACAGGTAGCCCAATTGGCGCACTAGATGAATTGTCCCAGCGGTGGTGTAGTTCTGAATCCCACTATTATCATCTCTGTAAGAAAAGAGCTGTTAATGTGATGTATTCACTTAAAAGAGTAACGACCCCCAAGGGGGTGTCAGGCAGTGATTAATGCCAAAAATTAACCAAGGACAGAGTAAAAGCATGGACTTCTTGATATATAAAAGAATAAAAAAAAATTAAGAATGCAATGGTTCCACTATGATACAAGGAAGTCTTTACCCATAAAATGCAATTCAATAAATATTTAATTGCTTGGAAGAATATTTAAAACACCAAGTGGATCATCATTGTGGAGGTGGCGGAAGATCTGGTGAGTCATCCGCTGGAGGTGGTGGAGACGGTCCAAATTCAAGATTCGGGTATACCCCAGGTGGCCTCTCCCGAGGTTGGATTGATAACAACTGGCTTGAATTGCCCACAACATCTGCCCATCCGTAATGAGGTTCAGCCCTTCAACCAAAAAACCACATTTTGTTAACCTGAAGTCTATAGGCTTTTCCATCCTAATTTGGCATATACTACTATATTTATGAGTTCTCATGCATGAACTTGCTGAATTTAATTTGAAGCAAGAATCATAATTTCACAGTAAGTTGGTGAGTTTCCTAAAAATTCTCTACAATTTGGTGGGAGAGCATGCAGAGCCTTTCCAAAACATAACTTTTTCCAATACTTTGTTAATATGTGATTGATATTATCAAAAAGCTAAAACATTTTTTTTTTAATTTCTTGAGTTTCCTTGTGTGTACATCAACTAGAAAAGATTCAGTTATAGAAAATACCCAAAAACCATTTATATTCCCAAAATATTGAATGTTGATTGCAGACCAGAAATGAACAATTCCATTTAGAAGTAATTTAAAATGAATGAAAAATAGAATTATCAAATAGATTATATGACTTCCTTTATGTTATTAAAAAATTAAAACAAATTATGTTATTAATCTTGTTGAAAGAATGTTGAACGTAATTTTTTTTATCAATGTTATTGAACTTAATTTAACTTAACAGTAACAATCTATTAAAACTTTAAGATAAAAAAGAATGATAATTAAGTAATAATATGATAAATTTATAAAATAGGTAGGAATAAATAAATGATATCTGGGGTATCATTAATTATATAATGTTCAGAATAAAATTGCAAAGAATTGTTAATGAGTAGATGTTATTCCATAACAAGATGGGTCTAGTGTTATACTTCTATTGAGCAGCTATTCTATGGCCATAGCTTTCAGGATAGGAACAATTTTTGAGATGCCTTTAAATTTCATTACTGAAGCAATGGGGTTATTATATAGAAATTTGTCTAGCTCATCATGTCTGTATGCACGTATATTATGAACCTTAATTGGAGCAGAACTTTATGCTTCATCAATGACTAATCAAGTCTATGAATAAGTTTTCTGAGTTTTGAATTGTAATTATAAATCCTGACAATTACATTATTAAGTTCTTCCTAATCTTTTCTGGAACTTCCTCAATGCTTCTATATTACAGTGGAAAGATTTTCAATGAAGTCAAAATCTCAATTAGCAATTAAGTACTCAATTTTGAGGTTTATAAGCAAAATCTTACTCATAATAGGTTTCCTCATCCACAACAATATCCCAGCTTTCACCTGTTGTGCTTTTACCATACTTGTGCACTTTGCTGAAACACACAGAACAGGTAATGTTTTAGCACAGTATGTGAAAAGTTGGGGAAATTTATGTCATAGTGACATAAAAGCAACAGTTTGATTCAAAATCTAAATCGTAATGGCAGAAGATGCTAACATATTATGTGGTTTTGAGTTGCATACCCATTTCCAAAGTGCTCTTCCCCCCATGTCCTTGACCAACCTAGAAATGACAGAGTAAGATGTTGATATGAATGAAGTACATTTAAATGATGTTTAATCATACGGTATGTCAAGTATCTATTATGTACTACAAAAAGAAAATGTTGTTGAAGCATGAAGAATCATCAATATCTTGGCAAATTAGAGTACAAATGAAACATTAAATGCAGAATAATATGACTTATATCTGTTAATCACTAGGAACCAATAAAGCTTTGTTTAAAGCTTCAACAGGACATACTCTTATACATATTTATTATTACATACAGAGCCTGCGTATAAACATTTAGTGGCACATGAAAACATTAGGTGCCTGTAGGATAGAAAGGAGGATGTCATACTGACATGAACAGGGTGGGTAAAGAAGTATCTAAAGTAATGATAAAGGAATTAAGTTGACTATAAAAGAGAAAGAATAAAGGGAAGAAATATTGCACCTTTAGAAGAAAAGATAGGGAAAGAAAGAAAAATAAGAAATCACACTCCTATCAGACAGTAACTTTAAAACAAACTTTCTATTCCATCTCGAGTATAATATGTTTAGAAAGCTCTAGGTAGGCTAGGCCTAGGCTTTCTTTTTTTTTTTTTTTTTGATAAGTGAGAAGTTTTATTAATTCAAATAAGAAAATACAATCAGCCTAGGAAGAGGCACGAGATGTTACCTCCCCCAAGGACTGAATCATATACACTAAACAAGTCCAAGCCTGAAACACAAATTACAAAGTAGCCCAAAACAGATCTCCCCTTGACACCCCTTGCTTGGCCAGAGAATCAGCCATTGCATTTGCTGATCTGCTGACCCACTGAAATCTGACAGTCATATTTCTTGTCATCCATTTAACTTTCTTTAGCAGGTCCCTATAGCCCCAGCAAGCTGTATCTGGGCTATTCAGCCAGCCCACTACTACCTTGGAATCCCCTTTTACTAACAAATTGTTCACTCCAATTTGACTAGCCATCTGTATACCTTGTACCGCTGCTAGTAACTCTGCCCTTACAGAATCGCCTTCACCCACTGGTCCTGAAAAAAGAGACATGCTGTCTTTGTCTCTCAGAATCCCACCAATTCCAAATGGCCCTGGGTTACCTTGGCAGCTGCCATCAAAATTCAACTTTACCACTCCATCCAATGGGGGTTTCCAATCCACTTGTGACTTGTTCTTAGTGGATACTGTAGAAGCCACTACTTCCCAGTTTCTCCTTAAGCCATCAAAGGAGAAGTCTGCCAACAATTGTGAAGATTTCAACCATGAGATTGTCCATGTCAATATGCATTCCTTGATTTCAGCAATACTTATTTCCTTTTCTTGAAAAATTCTAGCATTTCTCTCTTCCCATAAAAACCACAAAGTAGCGGCTCTGATACATTTTCATATTAACTTCCCTCTTTTTGTCAATCTCCCAACAGCAGCCAGAATGAACAGCAACTTTACTTCAGAGGGCAAGTTCCAACACCCAAATAAGGAAACAACCCAATTCCAAATATTGGCAGCAAAGGAGCACGATATCAGCAAATGGTTACAGTCCTCACCCTTCACTTTACACATAAAGCACCAATTTGGGGACAGACACATAAAAGGTTTCTTCTTTGCAAGTTTTCCATAGTATTGATCTTACCATAATAGGCTTCCCCAACAAGACACTGCTATTTTGGGGGGTATTGGCCTTGGCCAAACCTCTTTATCAGGGAAGACTTGAAATGAAGGGTTAGAGCAAAGGGCTTGGAAGAAAGATGCACAAGGAGCCAACCGAGGTTAGGGCCCAGACTCTTTTATCCGGGTTAATGGGGTCCAAACACACTGACTCTAGAAACAACAATAGCTCTGACACACAATGAAATTCTTCATCCCTTAACCCTCTTTGAAACCCGAAATCCCAGTTTAAAGCCAAAGGGCAAACCGAGGGGGAAAGGAACCAAGAAATGGGTTTCTTTTTAAAGAGGGTGATGGAATAGAGAGAAGGGAAACGGTCTTTTAGGGGTTGAGTGCTCACCCAAGTATCTTCCCAAAAAGAATGGAGTTTCCAGAACAAGCATTGTATCTTACAAAACTGAGGAATTTAGGGAGAATGCCAGAGATCGCCTTCCAAGGTGTTGTGAGCAAATCCCTTCGAGATACCCCCGCATCCCAACCTAATTTAGAACAGCCATGGATACTTTTCACTACTTAATGCCACAACCTCTCCCTCTCCAAGGGCCACCTCCAAAGCCACTTGCCTAAAAGAGCCTCATTCTTACTCACCACATTCCCTAAGCCTAGGCCTCCTTTTTTACTTCGACTCACCACCTCCCACCTAATCAAGTGATATTTTTTCTCTTCTCCAGGTTCCCATAAGAAGTCCCTCATCAGTTTTTCCAACCCCTTTGCCTCCCTTTTAGGAATTCTAAATACTGACAAAATAAATAATGGCAAGTTGGCTAAAGTTGCTTTAATCAGAGTAACTCTACCACCCACGGAAATATAGTTTCTCTTCCAAGCTACCAATCTTTTTTCGAATTTTTCCACCACCGGGTTCCAGAACCTACCTTCCTTTAGATTTCCTTGACAAACACAAATACCTAATCACCAAGAAATTATAACCTCAATAAACTCTTTAAAGCAACTAATAACAGCTAACTTCATATAAAGAAATCAAAATCACTAAAAATAATGAATCACAATTTTACCATAAATAACAGTTATGGAAATTTCCACAAGTAGTCTAAAAGTTACTATAGATAGTAATTTCAGCTTTAAATGAGAAAAGTAATTTTTAGAAGACTGAAGCTTAACCGTACAGCCACCCCCATGTTTTTCCTGTTGAAGCTCTTGATTATTTCAATCAAAGAAAGAAAAAGAGAAAGATTCACTGTTAGAATTTCTTAAGCCTCTAAAGAATCATTGTGTATAATTACAATCTACAATATGAAAATATGAATAAGTGAAAGCAGAGTTGCAGGAAGACATACGATGACCAGCTGGTGACACATGCCATGTTTCCCCTTGACGTGAACCTATGCCTGCAAAAAATTTCTCTTCCCATTTATCTCCCCATTTTGTTCCAAGTTCAGTCTCTGCCCATTTATCCGTCCTGAAAGTACAAAAGAACCTCAATGTGAATCCTATTGTCTGTTGGGGCAAGATTAAGCATCATAATGTAGACAGTTCACAAGCAAGTTGTACCATCATATGGATGGATATCCATGGAGTTTGACATAAAGTAGTAGTTTAACTCTCTCAAGACAGTTATTCCAACATAAGCATGTAGATTTGGAATATTCTCATTGGCTAACTCACATCCATGACTGATCAAACATATTTCTTGGTATTATCATCAAATGCAGATAAACTTTTCTTCTTGTATTCACTGACGAAACTTTCTGAACCTATACCAACGTCCCATTACAACTGATATTACTTTCTATAACCAAATCTTCCCTAAACTAATTGTCATTTATATTCATATGTTGCACTATGAGAATAACTAAAAGTAGAACACAAGAACTATGCCAAAATAAAGAATTTAACTTTGAAGTAACAACTAAAATAACAAATTAAAATACCTAAAGTTGTTTCTATTGCTGATAAATATCATGCTTATCCACTGCAACAAATCTATGACTGCTTAAACAGTTCTAACTTGTAAGAATCTTCATATTCAAGTATGTGAACTTTAACCATTCTATAGGATCTGTATATGCTGAAAGGATGATGCTGTTGAAATGCTTATGCAAAGCTCCTGCACCTTGCTGGTCCTTTAAATAAGATATCATCAAATTAAGACACTATCATAACTGACTTAGCAAGTAGCTCAATGTCAACCTTGATGGAGAACTGTCCTCACCAGTCACCACTATCCCCTAGCATACTAGCCACCACAGTTCTCTTTCATCTTCCTAATCATATTAATTCTGGGATTTCCTATGTATGATTATTAGTTGATAGAGTTTCCTTAAAGAGAAAATTTGCAGAATTCAGAAATAGCTTCAGTTAAATTTAAGATGATTATTCCATTAGATCAGTAAACAGCATTTCACAAGACATATTAAGTTTATTAGTAAGAAAGAAGTTTCGAACAACCATTTCAGGACAGATCCTCTTCCGTCATAGTGCTCCCCCCACTTCTCCCACCAGGATTGCTCATTCAGTCTACCATATTTGTGTGCTCCCTTCTCTGTCCAACCTTTTGCATCATACTTTTCCCACCTAGAAGAAAGAATATATATGTTGGAAAAGAAATTAAGCAAATGGTTGTGCCCAGAAATGAGAATAAAATATGATTAAAGCTCATGGAAACATTTTCTCACCATTTCTCATACCATCCAGCATTTCCAGTGCTGGATTTTGCTTGTTTCTGTGCACTCCTCTCTATCCTTGCCAGGTTACTGCAGATTAAGTGTCACAAGGATTTTGTTTCAGAAAGATGAAAAGATATAATCCATAACAATGCAAAGACTCCAATATGTCAAATACTTAAGAAAAAAAGAAATTTATTAGCAAGGTTCTATTCATTAGTATCAAATCTTTTCAACTACAAAACAATGATCAAGTCCATTTTGGAATCTGATCCCATCCGACACTGCATTGTCTTCACATGTCAAATACCTGCCAATAAATTTATTACAATAAAACTTATTCTGCCATTTTCAGTAACTATTTAGATATTGTAGAAGAAATATCAGCCCAGTGCACAAGGCTCCTGCCAATGTGGGGTACATCTGTCATTCTCCAGACCCCACATTTGTAGGAGCCTCGTGCACTGGGCTGCCCTTTTTTTATTGACATAGAGTACTAAATATTTCTTCTACAATATCTAATTGCTTACCTCTATCTTGCATTAGTTAGACTATTGGGGAAACATATCATAATATATTAAACAAACTGCAAGGACATGATGGTATATTGGATTTGTTAATACTAGTCTTTTTGATACTATACCAATTTCCATATACATGTTTCCATACCTAAGAAAGTTCTATAATCATTTGATTTAGTATTGGTTTCTTATAAAAGAAAGGATATTAATACAGAAAAAAATTATGCAAAGCACACAGATAGAAAGTTGGTCGGTCACAAAACGCACTATGCAATATAAAACAAGAGAAATTATGCATCCCCAACACTGTCAACCACCTAACTGAAGCATTTTGTAATCTATGACACCCAGATAACTGTACAAGGGTGCCTTGGCATGTTGGGTACTACTTGTGAAAATTTTATATCCAGTACCATATCAAGCCATATCCTTGATGTATCCTGGTAACAAAGATTGTAATCATATCTGGCAATTGCAATGATACACTAAGAAATCATAAAATTGATCAAAGTAAACATATCAGTGCAATGATACCAGTCACTCGTAAGCATAACCATGAAGCAAATAGGTTCTCTAAGATACCTCCATTCATCTTGATAAAGAACTTCTTGCCATGTCTCCCACCATGAATCTCCTTCAGCATTTTTTCCAGATTTCTCCACTCCTATGGAAAGATCAATAAATAATGAAATGAGGAATACCTTAGAGTGACCAATATACATGAGAAGACATCTTTCCATGTAATAATAAAAGAAGGGAAAGGTTTCTACATGGTTCATGTAGTAAAGGATGTACCATGGCCAAGTATCTCATAAGTGGACACTTATGTGGTGGTCTAGAAAGCCCTCACATGTTTGTCAGCTCACTCTACAAATGTGGAAATTTTTGGCCTAATAAAACCCTGCCCACAAGAGGAGATAAGAGCCCTTTTTCACCCTTCTTTTGTATAAACAAAGCATCAGGACATCAGCTGCTGTTATTTGGCAGGAAAATGGAAAGAAATTGTAGGCTACAGGTATGACATGAATATGTCACTTCATACATGGTCAATCCAGAAAGCCCCCTTATAGCCATGTAGATTAACCACATTATCACACCACATGGAAATAAAAGGATGGGATTCAAGAAAATGAACTTAAAAATCCCTGCAGTGGACAGTTTTTTAACTAACACACAAAGTCCACGGGAGAAAGAGCTTTGTTCCTTCACCCTAATCACTATCCTTGAAATGCAGCATAATTTTAATTAAGCCAAAGACTCGGTAAATATTTCATTTTGTCATGTATGCTAAACACCTAGTATTCATAGATCATGCCAACATCAGCTCTTGGAACAAGCTTTCATTAGTACAGATAAAAAGAATCTAACTGGGATTCAAAGTTAAAATCTTGAAGATAGCAGAAAGAATTGCATTGGTTATCCTTTATGTCAAGAATCCTTGCCAACAGGTAAAGTCATTCCAAAGATCTAGCTGAGATCATGCACTAGAACATGGTACATATAAGACATTGGAAAAGTAACAAACTAACAATGAAATAAATTTTCAAGCAAGGGATTGTAGCAATTTACACCAGAAAATAAAAAGAAAAAACTAAGGCTTAACAATGTCTGTACTTCCAATCAAGTATTCAAAAGCATCAAGGTTCAAAATTTCAATATGATATGCCCTGTATTGGGCATATTGTATCACATATTGGCAGGTCATGGATATACCTATTTTAAGGCTTTTCCAAAATGTGATGTTTTAAATGTTAATTAACAATAATATTGACCCCCTGTGAAAATATGGGAGTAAAAAGAGAGTTTTCTATAGTATCAAAACAATCAGTATGCATGTCTGTGCATATCAGGTCTATCAATACTTTGAACCTTGAAAACCATCATCTTTGTTGTACTTGTTTGTTTATTTATTTATTTCATGGGAGGGTTAGGCAGGCACTATCCAGAAACCTGGATATACAAGGAATATGATGTTACTCATCAACCTGGGGCAATTATTTTTATAAAAAGAACTTTGTCACCTATGCAACAGAACCTGAGCGAGATACGCATTATTTTTCCAGTAGGGATTCACTTTGTCACCTATGCAACAAGGCATCTGCCTGAGGCAATTATTTTTATAAAAAGAACTTTGTTAAGTATAGCTTGTTTTCTAGGACTTTTGAGTAAGCTTGTCTCATATTTAATGTCTTCAAGATTAACAGAATCATAATAATGCTTTATTTATTATGGTTTGTTTAGCAAATAATATCATACAGAAGCCAACTTATTAAAACCATAATAAACAGAACATATTTCACTTCTATCACTGTCTTGGTGATGGTCTTTGTCGTCTTGCCTCAAATCCATTTTATAGCTCTTTGAATTGAAAGCTGGTATTTTATGATGCCTTTTTACCCCTCTGGTTTTTATTTTTATAAATGATAAGGTTTACTTGTGCTATACCAAAAATTGCTACACAACCCATATAAAAATACGAAGGTAAAAGCCATATTTGATCTATTGCTGATTGACAAGCCAATTGAAGAGCCACTTCTACATCTAGATCAAGAAATTTTTTACAGATGTCTTTCCGTGCGGTCAGTCGGCTATTTACAAGCCCGGCAGACCACAATTCGGTCTTTCCCGTTTGGTTCACGGTAGATCTAGCCGCCAAAAGCCAACGCGCCGAAAAGACGTGAGAAGCCCAAAATGGGCGATTTTCGGGAAGTTCTAAATGGAGCTTTTGCGTTTTTTTCTATTCATCTTTGTGCAGAAAGATACACCTTAACCAAACGGGCTTCAGGCTGCTCAGATCTTAATGCAAAAGCTCAATGCGTCTTTTGACTGTCAGAGCTACCAAAAGATCTTCCCAAAAAGACTTGAAAAATTGCCCCTGAATCTCTCCTATTTGCAACTACGAGTGACAGGTTTCTGTTTGTTGTTCACTTCAGTTGTTGAGTCTTCATCACTTCAACTCAAAGGACAAGCTTTCTTTACAGGGGGGAGAATGATACAGCCATGGCAGCAAGGAAAAAAATCTGTAGAAGAAGAAACCAAAATTTTCATATTCTTTAACAAATTGCAATTTCACAATTCATGGGAAATTTGGATTTTGGTCTTTATTTTTTGAGTTTTTTCAAAGTTATTTTCTAGTTTGTTAGTATCTTGGCAGTAGGGTAAGATTAGTAATGGGTATTTGGAGTTACTTTAGGAGTTTTGAGCCAAGAGCCTTTATTGGAGCATCCCTATGTGCTTACCTATAGGGTTGCCTTGGTTTTTGAAGCAGTTAGAATTTATTTTGGGTCAGTTTTCTAGTTGCAATTGGAGTTTGTAAAAGGAGATCCAAGCCCTTATTCTTAGTCATAGATAGAACCATTATAACTGGAATTTTATAGTTTATTTAATGGAATAAAAAGTTTGTTTGAAGTTATCTATGGTATGGGAACATGTGTGATCTTTCTCTCTATTTTCTCCCTGTTTTCTTCTAAAGCTGTGATGTTTCTTCTCTATTTAGATCCGAATCTTTCTCTTATCGTTAACATTCTTTCCCTCTTCTTCCCACCATATTCACCTTAGTAGGATTTTTCTCCCTTTTTTCCTACATCAGTAGGGTACAAAGTGGATCCCAAAAAGACACCTTATCCCTAGGCATTACCTTGACAACAATGCATGGCAAGAGAATAACTCAACTATTTGTTATGCTAAAGATCCCCAAAATTAATACTTGATCCTGAAAAAATAAGTTCTGCAATACAAGTGACTTTTCATTAACTATTCAAGGATAGTTGCTAGAGACATGCCACTCATGACTCATCCATCCAACAAGAGTGTCTAGGCATTACCTTGACAACAACGCATGGAAGGAGAATAACTCAACTATTTGTTATACTAAAGATCCACAAAATTAATACTTGATCCTGAAAAATAAGTTCTGCAATACAAGTGACTTTTCATTAACTATTCAAGTATAGTTGCTAGAGACATGCCACTCATCCATCCAACAAGAGAGTTGCTAGAAACACATAACCATAAAGCTATGTTGTAAAGAGACTGCAATAATTCCTACAATCCAAGAGTATTCACCAATCACCAGAATATTTTATTAAAAGATAAGTTTAATAACATGTATACCTAGCTCCTTGTATCCAGTCCAGTCACTCTTCTCCCACCACTGTCAAGGAGATCAAGAAAATCAATCAAATACATCCACCTGGGATCGTACTTATTGAAGTTAAAAAATCATCACAGTAGCACAATTGGAGTATCATGAAAAATTAACTAGTAGATATATATAATGAATAAATGGTGATTGATGATAATCTACAATTTTTTCATGTTGGAAATTTGAAACTTTATGGAAAATTCAGAAGGTTAACTCTTAAGATGGTTGTAACATATCATTTAAAAGGCATTAGGCTATTCTGACAGAGTAACTGCATTCACACCTTCAATCATTAAAATTCCCTTCTGATATTAGATTCCAACAACAAAAATATATGAAAAAGAAAACATTTCCTTTTTGCTCTTAAATACAAAACAAAAAAAAGATAAAAATGGTAGGCAAAATTTCAAAAAAAGAAAAAGATAAAGAGGATAAACAGAAAAACTTGTATATTATTGATTTAATAACGAATGACAAACTCTAGCCTTTTTGTAAAGAATATTTTACTCAATTTTTCTATAACCTCTTCCTGCATGGTGTCCAAATATTACCAAGAATAGACATCCTCCAAATATTTCTTTGATGCCATAATGTCAATTAGAAAAGAATATAGACTGATGATTTTCTCTCTGATCACTTGGTGCTGTTCTTTCTAAGCATCTATGTATAAGACATAGACATAACAACTAGTGAGTTCCAAATTAATTAAGCTAAGTGGAATTGGAAAATCAAATATATAATGCCTTCTATGATAACCAGATGCAGGTACCAACACAGGAAACAAGGATACGATCTCCATTTCCTAAAATCCTAGGCAGGGATATGGGTATAAGACTATAAATATCCCACATAATATGCATAATTCATACCTATATATCTAGTTTTTGAAGCTAAGTATCATTTTTTTAGAAAATATGACTTGCCAAATTTAATTAAACTTCTAACATCTATAGGGTTTGTCAAAACCTACAACTTTACATATTTTGGAAGTGTTAATTTGATGGATATATCAAAAAATGTCCATGCAATACCCAGCGTCATATTGGGCACATATTGTGCCTGACACTAGTACAGTAGGTAGACAGTATGTTAGTCATGTATAGATATCCAGGTATCATAGAGTGTGTTGGCATCAATGTGTAAACAAAATCTCATGAAGTCAAAGTATTAAAAGTACAAAGATCATCCATCAGATTCAGTCATTTTAATTTATCTTTTCCAATCAGCTTGCATTCTCTCCCTAATAAGTATCAAGTAGTACTTCTCTACTTTGAGAAGACAAATTTATGAGAAAGCAACAACATACGGTCTCTTTCCATTGTGAGGAACCATCATGACTTTGACCACCCATCCTTGTCCAACGGCATCTGTATCCATTTTCTCCAAGGTCCTCTCCACTTTCCCGATACCAAGTACTCCCATCTTCATTAGTACCAGATTCATTGATGTTTTCATTCAACAAGTTGATGCCCCAATCCTCCTCATTAGCAATGCCAGTGTCTGCAATAAAGGAAGTGTAGCATGCATACATGCGTTTACAGGAATCATATAAGAATAATGAATTTTAATTAAAGTGTAATTCAACATATATCCTTAGAATAGTTTAATAGATTTACACAGTCTTAGCAACTGGATGGTTGGATGTTGTAACTTACCTCTTTTAGGTGGAGTATCACGAGATTGTGGAGCAGAATTTCTTGGGCTACACCGAGGATAGAATTCTTCTAGTTTGGAAACACCACGCCTTCTGAAGTAATGGAAAGTGGAAACTTACAGCAAAATGAGAAATTTTGAAACATGTTCCAAACATGGAACCGGATATAACTTTGTACTTGATCAGAGGTGTTAGTGACTTGAACTAGTTCAAGAAACAAGAAAAGTTGAATGAAATAGGTATAAATCAAGTAATAGTATGCACATCTCCTTATACTCTAATTATAGGCCTAGGTTCTGAAGACCAATAAAAGGGAAGGAGCAAGTGAAAACTATGTGATGGTAGAGATTAAGAAATGAAAAACATGAGTTGACAACTTTGATCTCCAAAACCATTAAGGACAAATATCATCGATATTCGATACTTGGGTGCCTCAACTAAGCTAGTGAAATGAGTGGTTTTCTTTGAACCCAATGAGAAAAACAAGTTAGGAGTTTCTTGCTGAAGACCGCATTTACAGGTGTATTGTCCCCATAGTACGAGAACGTGAAGCCTGGTAAGTCCACAAACAAGTATGTCAACCAGATTTCCAGCTTTGTAAATTTCCTCCTCGAAGACTTTAATATGTACTCGCAAAAAAGACATACAGGTGTATTGTTCCCTCGTTTCAAAGTTGAGTCGTTTTGCAGATATGAATAACTATTACTCCCAAAAAAGACTTTAATATGTACTCGCAATCACAAGCACAACCTTAATAGGCAAAGAAGCTTTAAGAAAAAAATTCTCGCTTGGAATTGCTTTCTTTGATTAAGTTATGCTCCGCCAATTTGTTTATATGAATAACTACCTAATGGGTTAGAGAGACCTTCATGAATTCAACGTAGGAACACCAAAATCCATTATAAGGAAATGGAATATTAATGAGCACAAAAGATGAGAGTGTTACCGGGGCGAGGCAAAGGGCAATGCAGGCATTGCTTGGACACGGACTCTAAGAGGGGAATTCTTGCGTTCGTACCGCCATTCCTCAGCATTGTCGACGCCCTTACCCGACCCGGACTTGGTTCGCATCGGAGTGACGGAGTCGGAACAAGAGCAGTCGATTCGACAAAACCAGTGTCCCTCGCCACCACCACCGCTGCGTTCCCCCTTCTTCTTGCGGAAATCCAATCCTTGATGATGCAGAGGAGGGGAAATGTCAAACCCTCTAAGCTTAAGATCAAATGGAGCAGCAAAGCCTCTGGAACTGGCTGCCATTATTTACAGAAGTAGCATAGAGCGGAAAGAGAAGGAGAACAAGGAAACCCTAGTATGTACGTCTGCACAACCCCTTGAGCTTCACTGAAATTCTCTGGCTAAGTGGAGAGTTCTTCTTCTTATACAAGTAAGACAAAGAACAAGTTCAAATCATCAAATGTGCTTGTCCGCTTTCCCGTTCGACGAAAGCAGTGAGTGAGTCTGTTAATGCGGAGGTGGCGGAGGTAGATTTAAACGCCTAAAATTCGGGCATATTCGATCGACACTGACGGCTTAGGATCTAGAGATCCTCCTTTGCGATGTGTTCGGAGATTTATAGTAAAAATGAGAAGAGACCAAGGTCACCCAACCGCTGACTACTGCGGAGGAGTTGCGGAGTTCTCCTTGCGACAGGCCGGGTTTGGAAAGAGGGTCATGATAGGCCACGTGGCAAGATACAAATATATTTTGTGAATTAATTTTTAACAAAACACCTGTCCCAGGACAGATTAAATGGAAGTGGACGACAAATGCAGTAGATCCGGACTCAATTTGATGCATTCATTTCGTTTCAGGACAATTGGATTTGGCCTCGACTGTCGAGGGAACAAAGTTAGAAAGAATGTTGTTTTCTCCTTTTTTTTTTTTTTGTTACAAATTGATATTGATGCTCCTGCTTTTTTAAAGTTGAGGATGGCCGATCCACATGGAAAAGTCTTATGCAGGTAAATGTAACCATTCGACTTTTTTACTCGTATAAAGCTAATGTTAAAAAATGGTAAATTTGTCCTATCTTATTTTATAAATTTTAAACATTTCTTCAAATTTTTTATTGTTGTTGAAGTTTCGTAATTGCAATCATACACCCTAAAATTTATATCTAACAAAAATTATAATCAATCAACTGGTATCATTAATATAATAATCAATTAAATGGTATTTATCAAAATTCATAGGTGAGTTTTAATTGGTCAAAGATTTTTAGTACAATATCCTTCTTGCATCATAGATTATTCATCTGTTAAAATCCTTTAACAAGAGTCACAAAAATGTCCAAAATACCTGTGCCATTATTATTGAGGTTGGTTTCTATTGAAAAAATAAGACAAACTTTATGAACAACAAAAAAAAGAGAATTTAAAGTTGCAACTTTATCTTTAGGCTAATGATACAAATGGAGTGTAAATCCCAGTCTAGTAAATATGCACTTTGGTCCACTTTTGCCTGTATTTGGCAACATTACATTTATGCATTGACAAATGACAGACCAATGCATATTTACATTGATAATAAGATGTAAAAGTACATCAATAAAAAGAAGTAAAGTTGCATTTAAGTGGGTTTTTGATAAAAAAAAAACATATGTTTTATTGGAATTCATGTTTGCATCCATTACAGCTAAAAGTTTGCTTGGTAAGAAGGAAAATTTGTCGGTGCAAAACTAACCCAACTTTGCAATTTATATGAACCAATTTATGCTCTACATATTTGCATTCACACTTATTTGCATTGTTTCCAAATGCAGCCTTGAGTGATTGATATGAAGGAAAATTTTGGAAAATAAATCAATTTCAGAAAAACATATTGGAAGGGTTTGGGATGATAATTCATATGTATAGAAAATTTGGAAAATAAACATTTTTGTCAAAAGTAACTGTATATGTATTTTGGATATTTCATCCCTCATTTTAGAATATTCTAACAGAAGGGATCTACTTGTATTTATGTTTAAAAGTTCAAAGAAGATGATTGCAATTACCAAACTTGAAAGGAGATTTCAACAACGATCAAAACTTCAAGGGAGGTTTCAGAAATTTACTTTTTAAAATAAAGTACCTGAAATCCTATCTTATAACGGGTACTGTAGTGTGTAGCAAAAAAAAAAAATCCAAGGAAGAACTCTAGGAATATTGCTTTTTCACTTAACTCTGCTATCACTAAGCAGAATTGTTATTAGAATAACCATGGTTTTTAAAACCGAACCGGTCAGGGGTCCGGTTACCAGTTCGAACAATCCGATCGTTCGACCCAAACGGCTGGCCCATTCTAACAAAAAATTAAAAAATTAAAAATTTTGAAAAACGGTCAAAACCGTTTAGACGGTTCGAACGGTTAATCAGCCGGTTCAGCAGTTTGCTGACCAAAATCAACGGTTTTGGGGAAAAAAGCGGGTTTGGGAAAAAATGGAACCAGTCGGGTGACCGGTTCCTAGTTTTTCCGATCCGACCGTCTGGTCCGGTCCAATTTTGAAAACCATGAGAATAACAAACAGCCTCTGACGTGGTTGGGGGATTTATTTAATCATTATTAGCCTAAAAATGCTTATTTTTAAGAAATAAAATAAGAACCTTCCCCTCTCTTCCAAATCTCAAATCAATAAAAATCAAGTTGTGTTTTGACAAATTTTAGAATTTGTGCTTTTAAAGCCGTTATGGGGCTTCAAAGTATTTTTATTTTTAGATTGTTATCAAATACCCAAAACACTTTTAAATTCATTTCCGTTTCCTACTTCCCAAAGCTTAAAGGCAAAAATTTAAGTGGCATTTGGAGCATTATTAATTTTAGGTGGCTTTTTGGGTTTTGGCAAGTACAGAAGACTAAGGCTGTGTTTGGTTGCAGTGTAATTTTATTTGTACTAGCACAAATGCATGGGAGTGCAAATGAAAAAACCAAATGCAAATTCTGGTTTAATTTTGTTTTGGGTTTTATTTTATTTTGCTTCATGTCTTAATTTATTTCATGTGTATTGTAATCAAACAAAATAAGCTAAAATTTGAAAGAAAAATAGGTCACAATTTACACTCATATCATTTGCACTTCTATAGTTTTGCATCAATACAAATTTGTTAACATTGCAACCAAACACAGCCTAAATTTCCATCTTGCATTTGATAACCTAAAGCCAAAAAAGTGGGAAAAGTGCATGCCCAAAAAGGGTCGAAAAGACTGAAATTGCCCAATAGACCAAACCACTTATCAAACAATTTTGATCTTTAAAAAAAAAAACCAAAACTAAATAATCTTTTGGCCTTCTAGACTGTCACAAGATTTTTCCAAAAAGAATTGCAAACAACACCTAATAAATATCAAAAAGTTTGGTGGGATACATTATATGATAATGAGGAGTTAGGGATTCCAATTGCAATTTTATCTTAAAGCTGTATTTGGTGTAAAAGAAAAAGGAAAAGGAACCTCTTCCTCAATTGACTAAATCCTTTTCTTTCAAACCAAACACAGCCTTAAAAAAATCTCAGTCGCAGCAACCGATCCTTTTGCCCAGAAGGAAAAGGTTTGAAGTCTGTGAAAGTTGAAAGCCCAATAAGAAGATGATGGGTGTTCCACCGTTCTAACATCATAATAAAGCAGTAAAGCTGATCAGGAGTCTCTTTCAGCACAATGAAGTGGACAAAACTCATAAGGGTGGGTGAGAAGGATCAAGATTGCCTAAGCAACAGTTGGCATGCATCACAAATTTATGGCTTTTTCACACATTCTATCCATGCTTCCTCACTTTTCAAGCAATACACAACATTCCCCCACCATCAGCCATCAAACCTACTACTCCTTCACTTATTACATTCAAAGGGTTGCTCTCCCTTGGTGACATGTTGCCATCATAAATGCAGTCATGTTATTTTTTTATTGGGACTTAGGTTTACCTTGTTATCTATCTAAGTGACACGTGTCATGCATAGATTTGTCACATGATGTTTTTTATTGTTTCAAAAATTTTTTAAAAAAATTACAATTTTTAGAGGATTTATAGATACTATAATCTAGATTCAGATTTGAGTGGATCCATAAGCAGATCCATATCTAGTCCATTCAAATATAAAACTCAATCCAAATCCAATTCTTTTATCTCAAAAATGCATTTTTATGGGTTAAATCTAAATAAACATGGCTCAATGTATTGATACATCTGTATCATCATAGGTACATCTGTGCTTTATATAATGCACTTTTTTTAGTTTTTTTTTCAAATTTTTATTTTTATAATGATTTTTATATTATTTAATAAATAAAATAAATCAATTCCTAAAAATACCTTTAGATAGATGTATGAGAACCTTGCCGATATGATACAATATGCCCAATATGGGGATTGATTTATAACCTTGAATATAAAAAAAAAAGGATTGATTTATGACTAAAAAAGTGGATCATTTATAACTAAAAAAAGTGGAGTTCAAATCAACTCCCCACAACGTCCCACAGTACATTCCCGTCATGTATTGGGAATATCTTTCAATGATAATCTTAGAAATGATGATATCATCATCAGAAGATATTCTTAATACACGACGGAGATGTCATGTGGGACGTTATGGAGGGCAATCTTGTGGGGGGCTGATTTAGTCTTAAAAAAGTGGATTGATTTATAACTAATAAAAAGTAGATGCATTCAATTATGATATAAAAAATATATGATATCCGAAAAACTTCTGACCGTCAAGTAGAATCATAAATCAATCCACTTTTAATCTATTGTCTTTATAACTAAAATATTAGCAAGTATAAATATTTTTCAACCCATTGTTAAACCAACGTGTATGATTAGAAAACCCGTCACCTAACTAAAAACATTGGCTTATGGTGTATTTGGTGGTTCACCTATTTAAGCATGATATAACAGTTATATGGTGTGTCTCACACAAACATTGTTCTAATCATAATGTCTCTATTTAATGATAAACATATAATCGAAAGTAAATTATTAAAATATATACATAACCCGTACAATCAATGTTCACGTATCATGGTTCAAAAAATGAGCCATAAACAGAACAGTCCCTTTGCATTGTGTGGTTCGAAAAGAAATTGTCATTTTCAAAACATACACCAATAGCTGATCCATCCAGTTGGACCATTGAAACGTTTGACTCGGTTAATGTGTAATGGGTTAGATATTAAATCCATTTTTCTTTGTATTTTTGTATTTTTAGTCATTTCTACCATTATTAACAATAATCCTTTTGACCTCACCTCACTTTTTTTCCTGCTTTAGATGAT
This sequence comes from Nelumbo nucifera, assembly GCF_000365185.1. The sequence goes on along the minus strand of NW_010729245.1, from coordinate 658,153 downwards.
GAGTGTGTAGAAACCTTTCCAATATCATAGGTTTACCCAAAGTTCAAAGTATCGTTACGTATCGGTTGATACGTATCGTTTCGAGACCCTTCCGATACACCCATACAGTGGGTGTATCGGGGGTCTGACTGGTTCAGGGGATGGAGAGGTCCTAAACCAGCTCCGCTGAACCAGTTTTAAAAAAAAAATAAAAAACAAGTATCGAAACACCTGATACGCCCCTACCGGCGTATCGGGCATATCGATATTTTAAACCTTGGGTTTACCTGCTTTATGCCATATTAATTTGTGTATTTAACTTCTCATATTAAACAAATTTTCTAATACAATAAATAGAGCACTGAATTCACAAAGTCTTTTACCATAACAACAATTGAGTTTCTAAAGTCTTTTGGTTATTTTTATTTTAAAAAATGGAAAAAAAATAGAAAAAATAGATTTAAGAGAGTCACAAAGAGTAAGGGCATATTTGGCTTGCAAGAATAGGGGGCTAGAATCTAAATTGGAATGAATAATTCTGATTTCAACTGTTTGGTTGAGTAGAATCAGAGTCTCTCATTCCCATTGATGTTGTAATGACATTCCCCCATTTGAGGGAATGACCATTACCTCCCCTTTCTTTGGGAATGAAATCTCATTCAAGTTTATTTTAATTGTTGTCTGAATCAAACAGAATATGGAAATAGGCCATTCCAATTCGGATTCCAACTACAAACCAACGAACCCTAAGGCTGTGTTTGGTTGCAGCGTAATTTTATTTGCATTAGTACGAATGCATGGGAGTGCAAATAAAAAAATGCAAATTCTCATTTAATTTTGTTTTGGGTTTTACTTTATTCTGCTTCATGTCTTAATTTATTTCATTTGTAATGCAATCAAACAAAATAAACTAAAATTTGAAACGAAAATAAATCAGAATTTACACTGAAATCATTTACACTGCCACAGTTTCGCATCAATGCAAATTTATTTGCATTGCAATCAAACACAGCCTAAAATGCTACTTGAGATGGACCTAATCCTTTTACATATGCAATAAAGCCAATCCAGATCCAATAAAATGGATATCTTGTACATCTCTTCATACTATATGTTTGGCATCAATGCTGCAGATGCAGCACTGTTTTCTGATGTGTGGATTGGAAGCACTGTTTTCTCATATGGTGTCAATTTTTTGTTATCAAGTAGGACGTTTTCTGGAACAACAACAATTTTTTTTTATTTAGTACCCATTATTCAGTGCCACATCACTGCCCTGTTGGCAACAACGAACTACAGCTCTAGGAAATGCCAAATTTAACGTTACTCTAAACCATACCTTCCTAATTTCTAAAGCATAGTTTAGAGCATCTTTTTTTTTATGAAAAAATGGTTTCAAACAAATGCCCATTTCTGAACCACCATTTTTTCCAATGTGGCACTGATGTGGCGCCATTTTTTCCGAAGCAACGGCAACGGCTCAAAAACTATTCCAGTCCACCCGAGTCTCAATCACTTATTTGCTATCAACAGTCTCAATCCCTGAACTTTTTTTTCTCTTGACAAGTGTTCTCCACTGCGTAGGGACCGAAATTTTTTGCAAGTGAATCTAGGAGATTCTCTCAAATCTATCAAACGTAGCCCTCGTTGGAAAGCAGCGTCTCAAATTTTCTTTGGTGACTTATCCAACTTTTACGGGCGCTGTTTAAGATGACTCAGCATCTCTCACTAGGTTTTCCACGTTTCAAATAGCCTGGATCAATGGTGTTTCTAGATTTGGATAAGCTGGAAAGAGGAAAAGGTCGTCTACGCGGCAGGAAATATGTGGCCAGTGACGGAGCCAGGTGATTTCAATTTGGATTTTCAGTAAGTGAGAGATATGTGGAGGGCCCCACTTTTGACTCTTCAAAAAATTGTGATCCACAAGCTGGCCGGTCCAAGATCATTAAGAACCGCGAATCTCAAATGGAAGCAGAAATCAAAATATAGTAATGAAAAAACTCAGACGAGAGATGACAACTGGTTTGACCAAGACATATTTTCTCCTTAAAACCCTATATTAAACAATGATCAATGTCAAATATTTGGATAAGCTGTCACTTTTCCTGGTTTCGTACTTTCATCGAATATGTGGTAAACACATGTTTCAGGTGTCTCTGTCTGATATTTACTTGGTTAGATAAGATGAAGCATTAGAGAATAAGACTTACAGCTTATCACTAGCTACTAAATCCTCCATTAGTCAAGGAGAACCTTTAGCATTGCATCTGACGCGACCCGGATTCAATCGCATAGTTCACACCGAGTTTGCTGAAAGCCTAACCAACTGATCTGGAAGTATATGTTTTGAAACCGGCCTTCCATCGTTTGGACTGACATCGGGATTGCTTTGATAAAAACCAACAGCTCTGCCGAATTGAATTCCAGTATTATCAATCGCTCCCCTATACTCGGAGCTTTAACAAGACCATGCCTTTAAGGAGATCGGATCTGCTCCTCACAGAGTGCATCTCATACCAACTTTACAGGCACATCCCATCATGTATCGGGAATATCTCCATAATTATATGTTATTATTCATGGGAGATATTCTTAATGCATGGTGAGTTGTGACTGTAAAGGTCAGTGTGAGGCACGCTCTGTAAGGAGAAGATTCCAATTGGCCTACAAGGTCAATTAACAATAACCCTTTGGGTCATTTACTAATACTGGTTTGCATTTTACTAAAATGCCTTTGCAATCGATTTACTTAATAGATCTTTCATTAGATGATAAGTGAAAAATGACAGTTCAAATCCTAATGTCCATTCGAATAAAAAATATCATTTTTGCCCTTAGTAAAATATGAACAATTACTCTATTTGACTCTATTTGGTCAAACATTTTTCATTCAGTATAGATGATAGATTGCACATTGTAGGGGCATTTTAGTAAAATAAAGACCACAGGATAGGTTTAAATAAATCCATGAAACTATAGGGGGTGTTCTAATAAATGGCCCTAACCTTTTTCTTAATATGGAGGAGGGGGGATGGATCTGAAATACTTTGAGCATGATGCCTCCACCTGATGATTCGCCCTTAAAACAAACAGTTTTAGGTGAAGCTCTAAGCTTTTAAAAGCTTTATATTTAGCAAACAACATTAACGGGTGCGTCTGGCATGGCAAGCTCCTGTTGCGCAGATGATCGGGGCCTTGGGCTACAAGCAGTTCTTTAGTAAATGAAATAGGTATAAGTAGCAGTCTTAAGAGGCTATAAAGCCTATAAAACCAAGCAATAAGCAACAGCAGCAACAACAAAAACAACAATAATGATGACACAAACCCCTTAGATTTACGGTCCGCGGTTCTACTTTCCCTCAGCCCATACTACTAAGCATGACTTCCAAAATTGAGCTCAGTTAACACAGAGGTCGCAACACTAAACAGCCCGATTTCTCAATTCACATGGTTTGATGGTGTCGGTCCCAAATCCCAAACTAAAATGAGCACACCCTCAGGTACAGCCAGTAGGAGTGTCAATTGGACCAGATTTGGTACAATCCATTCCGATCTAATAAAGCCCATTACAGATAGACCAGGATCGATCCAATCCAATGAATACTCTGGACCACTTTGGACCAGTCCAATTCAATGTCTGGACTGTCCAATCTATTTGATTCTGTTCAAATTGGTTTTAATTTAGATTGGTTCCAACTTCCAACCCAAACCTGGTCCATTGACACCTCTATTCGTATCTTCTATCAATGGACTGGATATCAGTTCAATCCAACCCAATCCCATATAAATCCAATGTGGATAAACCAGGTTCAATCCAATCCAATAAATACTTTGGACCACTAAGCCTGGACTTGTCCAATTCAATGTGTCATATTGGTCCATCCAAATTGATTTTGATTTGGACAGGTCCAAACCAAAACCGGTCCATAGACACCCCTAATTGCAGCTTGCAGGTTAGATGATACAAACAACAGTGCCAGGGAAGGCTCTGCATATGCATCTAATCATTCCCAAGCCAACGCTGACAAGAAGTATAAATTTCCAATTATATCTAATGTAGCAAGAACATTACAAGATCTAGCTTGGTTTAAAAAGCGTTATGTCCACAAACTACATATCCACAAGATTTTATCAGATTAGTGAAGCTTTACTGGAACTATAGCCTCTTATTTCAGATACAAGGATTTGGAATCCTCTTTTTATATTTTAATTCACAGCCAATGTAGCAAGAACATTACAAGATCTAGCTTGGTTTAAAAAGCGTGATGTCCACAAACTACATATCCACAAGATTGTATCAGATTAGTGAAGCTTTACTGGAACTCTAGCCTCTTACATCAGATACAAGGATTTGGAATCCTCTTTTTATATTTTAATTCACAGCCGACAAACTTTCATACAAAAAAAGTATCCGCCTAAGCCTCAAAAGAAAAAAAAAATTAAGATTTACATTCTCAGTCAAGAACCAAACCAGCCTTGATGGTATATGAGATTTGCAACACATCCTGAATAGAATTAGAACAAAACATCTTGAGTTGTTGTATGATCTTCAGCAGCACCAAGGAATCCAGAACGAAAGCAGCAGAAGATGGAAATTGCTGTATCTTAACAATTCATAAAAAGAAGGGGGTTTACCAGCTTCCCCCCACCATAAGAGACTGGCTTTCACCTCCGTGGGAGATAAGACTTGACCGATTCTACAACCACCTATTAACATAAGAAAGGTTTAATATCAAATTGTAAAAAAACTAAAGATATTAAATCGAGTTTTTAAAAGAAACATATACTAGTAACCATTACAAAGAGCCATGTTATCAATGTAAATAGCACAGGTAATCTAAGATCCGTTCTTGGCTGTAGCCCCAAAGTAAATGACCTTGGGTTATTGCATCTTAAGTAAATTTCTGGTAATAAGTGAAATACGGATTGACATGGCCAGAAATTGAGACCAGATATATTTAAACCCAAAAAGGAAAAAATTATAAAAGAAAAATAAAGACCATATACAGAATATAACACACAATGTCATACACATCCACTGAGATGGTGACAATAGAGGACAATGTAGTGCAAATGTGATATTTGGAGTTTCTTTTCTTCGGTTGCAGGTGAAGCCCTACAGGGAACTTGCAGAGCCTCTGTTTGGACAGTTTCTTTTCTCCTCTAAGACAAGAGAGAAGGGCTGCAATGATCTGGTCCATATGGGAAGAAAGAAATGCTACATTCTTTCAAGAAGAAAATCATACTAAAGAAGCTTTGAAGAGAACATTGTGGTAAAGGTGGTGTATTTGGTCTTTTTAGCTCTTTCACAATGGATGACATCATAAGGGGTTGGTAAAGCATAGAATCATCATCAACAAGAGACGTAGAAAATTCTTTTATGTTATTGTATCATAATTATCATTCAAAAAACCATGTATATTCTTCATTTTCTATTGCATTTTCCCCTTGGGTTAAGAGCCCATTTTCCTTTTATTTCCCCAAAATACATTTTAGTACTCGTTAGCATTACAAAGTATTTTTGTTTCTTTCTAATAGTCTTTGGTGTTACCCTTCCATCATATGACAACGATGCAAAAATCCAAGGTTCACGAGAACTCCATGCAAGGCCTGTAATCACAAATTACAAGTTAGTTGAGTGTAAACTTATAAGCACCATGATCGCATTCATATTCTGAGAGATGGAAATACCATAAACACTGTCTTCATAGTCATTATATGAGTTAAGTAATGGATCAACCTTCCGAGTAGGTGACTCTAGCAGACTGCAAGCAATAATAAAATTTAATAGTAGAATCAGAAGAAATACAAAGATGTGGAAAAAATATTGGTGAAAATTTAGCTCATAGACATTGAAAAGTAAATGACCTTTCAGATTTTGAATCCTCACTGCTAGTAGCAGAAGCAAACCATAAGTTGACTGCTGAGTCTGTTCCTGCACTCTGTAGAAAAATTTTCAACAAGCAAAAATGACATGAGAAGCAAGAAACTGGTGATTCAGTCAGCATAGAAATAATAGAGGAAGCAGTCCTCTTCATCCATGTGTCATACTTGGAAGTAGACAAGATGCAGAAGTGCCATTTGGGGGTGGGGGTGGGGGTGGAGGGTTGACTTGAGAGGAAGTTGGATGTAATAAAGAAACATTATTTAAATTGGGGAAATGATCTGGAAGGTCACTTGGAAGAAATGTAGGGACATACTAGTTAGAAGAGGATGGTTAGGGAAAAAATTGCCGAGAAGACTTTATTTTTATAAGAAAAAAAAAATTGAATCTTGAGTGATCTACTAACAAAAATTTAAAGCAAAACTAATTAGATGTTGGTATAGAGATGCATGGTTCACTTCGGCCTTTTTTTCATTTTCTATTGTTTTTCTTTTTCTCTTGTTCTTTATTGTTGTTTGAACAGCTCTGATGCTTACTTGACTATCACCTTAACCTTGAATCAAAAAGTAGAAGATGTACATAGCAGGAGAGTAGAATATAGCAGAGAAGAGAACTATACAGTGAAGAAAGAATTCAAGAAGACAGCCTTTGACTGTCCCCTTTCCTTTTATCCATATGTTATGTTACAAGCACTAATAAATCACCAGACAGGCTCATTAGGTCATTAAAAGACTTGACACCCTACAAAGAAAGACTGATATACCCAATAAAATCAAGGTAAAAAACGCCAAAGCACCAAACTAAGAACAGAATGTAAATACAAAATAATTATTCTCCACAGTATGGGGATGTGACAAAAAAGATTATGCAAGATGGACATCAAGGGAAAAAGAATTATGAAGCCATGAAAAAGCTGTATAAATACATAGCTACACAGGCTTTGCTAAGGTAACAAAGAACTATCTATTAATTCCATCCATAGTTGGTAAGCAGTATAGGTGATTCTAGGCAGCATTGGAGTACCCAGCCAAAAATAAAAAGAAAAGAAAAATCAAGGTTATTTCCCTAGTTGTATAAACCAATAAACATGCCTATAAATTGTAGACCAATAATGCTCTTTACTAATAAAATTAAATTTCCTTCAAAACATGGCAAAACATCATATCTAAAAAGACAATTGCATTTTAAATCTATTAGTTCAATAATTAAAAATTACACTACAATATAATAAACTATGTAATAGAGCATTTTCATGTCAAATTAACAACTAAATAAGGCTATAGATTTATACTAATAAAAATGCAAGATAGAGATTAACAGGAGAAAAAGGAGTGGAGACCCTGTTCTATTAAATTTAAGAGAGAGTAGCCGTAGAACAAAGAAGAAATTTCTTTTATCCTTCTTTCATTTTCACTCAAATCCTTTGGATCTATTATATTTTAATAGTACAACCTTAAAACAAATCATAATTCATATACAAAATATAATAGAATGTATAAAAAATATAATAATAAGATGCAACATGGTAATAATATTATAATATATATATTGCAAGACTGTCCACGTCACCATGCCTCTCCTTACCCTGCATTCTCCAAGTCACCAGATTCTCCCTCTCTATTCCCAATCCAACTACCTAAAAATATTCCTAGAATCTCTCTCCTAAGATATCTCCTTTAAGCCATTAGGAACGTATACCCCACTCCCCAATCAATTCCTAAAATCTCTCCACCCCCCAATCTATATCTGCTCTATCTCATTTAAAATATTCATATTAATTAATAAATAGTTAAATACGGTTAATATTTAATCCAACCCATATTCAATGAGTATTAAATACTGTTATTACCAAAAATTAATAAATACTGTTATTAATTAATTCATCATGACTTTTTAATGTATTTTGGGTAAATACTGTTATATTCATATTAATTAACAACATTTTATAGAAATTGAAAACTCTTTAACTAAGTTCTATAAAATTGAGAATTATATTTAACAATTATCAAAAAGTATAAAATTTTATCGAATGTAGATGGGGGAATAAAATATTATAATCTTGGAAAATGAAATTATTAATTAATTTATATTGGACAATAAAAGATATATTATTGTACTTTTGGAAAATTTTTGAAAGTTTATTTAAAATGTAGTAAATAATTATTGAAAATTATTGGAATATTTTGGAAATTTTAAGAAAATTTATTACATTTAATAGATTTTGGAAAATCATTGAAAATTTGTGTAATTTTAATTGAAAATTATTAAATCTAAATGAGTACGGGAAAAGGGAAACTGTAATTTGAACCAATAATTACACAAATTATTAAGATAAATTAATATAATATCAGAAAAACGAAATTATTGATTAGTTTATATTAGAAACTATAAGATAAGTTGGTGTAATTTTTTAAGTAAACCATTTAAAAAGAAAATAAATTATTTAATAACAATTTAAAAATAAATTTCAATAAGTTTTCAAAATTACAAAAATGTAATAAGTTTTCCAAATTTTTCATAAAATTACATTTTTGAAAATTAAAGATAATTTAGTATACATTTTGAAATTTACCATTTGGTTTATACTCGGTATATCCTTTTGATTATTTTTGTCATCAAAGGTTCCACGCGGGGGGATTCAAGGATTCCCCGTCCCTGACCGGGAGTGGGTACCTTGCCCTGAACCCACCTGACATCGAGGACAAGGTAGGGAAATTCAAGGGATTCCCCATCCCTAACGGGGAGTGGGTGCCTTGCCCTGAACTCACCCGACACCAGGGACGGGCGAGGGAAAATTCGAGGATCCTTGTCCTTGATGGGGAGTGGGTGCCCTTCCCTTGAACCCACCCAACACTGGAGATGAGGCGGGGAAATTTGAGGATTTTCCCCATCCCTGATGAGGAGTGGGTACCTTGCCCTAAACCTGCCCGATACCGGGGATGGGGCAAGGAAATTCAAGGATTCCCCATCCCAAACGGGGAGTGCCTTGCCCTGAACCCGCCCGACACTGGGGATGAGGCAGGGAAATTCGAGGATTCCCTATCCTTAACGGGGAGTAGGTGCCTTGCCTTGAACCCGCCTGACACCGAGACAAGGTAGGGAAATGCGAGGATTCCTTGTCCCTAACGGGGAATAGGTGCCTTGTCTTGAACCCGCTTGGCACCGGGGATGGATTAGAGTGTCTTGACTATGGGACAGGGACAAGGAGGGGGTGCCCCGCCCCATTTCCATTCCTATATAATTATTCATTATAAGTGAAATCAATAAAATTAAATTTTAACTTTTGTAATTATTTTTATTTATTTAAAGTAAATCAAAATTTCATTTAAAAATAATGAAAATAATAACAGTTATTAAAATTACTACAAATGATTAATAAAATTAAATTTATTAAAAAATATTTGTTCCTATTAAATTAACAATAATTATTTTCTATAAATCAACATTAAATAAAAATACAATTATTAAAATTTTAAATATTAACAATAACTTTGAATATTTTTAGTTAATTAACAACAAAATTTTATTATTAATTTATCAATTGATTAATAGTAAATAAAATTATTCAATCTTTCAGATCTCCTTGTGCATCGCACAGGTCCCCACTAGTATTATAATAAGGTGACCTTGTGATTTTTTACCTAGAGGGAATCTTTTTGATTTAAGGTATCAACACTAGGTGCCCAACTGGGGGCAATGTCAACTCATGATCCATCCATGTTAATGCTATGCACCCACCTTGACAACCATGATTCCAGCCATGTGAACTCAAACTATCAAACCTAATCCATCTGAAATGACATTGATATCCCTGTAAGAGAACATCATCATTATCTAAGCCTTGTCCCAACTATATGAGGTCAGCTACATAAATCCTATTTTGCCGCCATCACCTCCACTTGGCAGAATCCACCTGTCTGATGGGTGGTCACTTGAAGCCAAAATGTTTAACCTTTTTTTATTAGTAAAGCAAAGAAAGCTTTTATTTTTATTTTTTTTTTATCAGGGAATATTCAGATTTATTAAATCAAAGTCAAAGATAATACAACTTCGGGAGAGGCATGAGATGCTACCTCCCATTTAAAGAGGGGAGATGGAAGAAACCATCAACCCTTTAGTTAAAGAACATAACAAAGGAAAAAGAAAATTACAATGAAGCCCAACACAATGAAACCTGAGTAGCCCCTTGTTTAGCAAGATAATCAGCCAAGGCATTAGCCGATCTACCCAACCACTGTAACTGTCATACCCCTCAATAGCCATTTAACCTTTTTTAAAATATCCTTAAAGTTCCAAGTGACAGTACCGGGGTCAGCCAACCATCCTACTACCACCTTGGAGTCTCTTTCAATTATTAAGTTTTGCACTCCGAGTTGATAGGAAATCTGTACCCCCTGTGCCGCAGCTAGGAGTTCAGCCCTCACAAAGTCTCCTATTCCCACCGGTCCCGAAAAAAGGGCAACAATGTTGTTGTTCTCATCTCTCAGTACACCACCAATCCCAGACGGTCCTGGGTTACCCTGACTACTTCCGTCAAAGCTCAGCTTAATAAAACCCTCCATCGGCGGAGTCCAAGTTACTTGGACTCTAGGCTTCGTAGAGGAAGTGAGAGCAACTGCAGACCAATTCCTCATTAAGTCCTCAAAGGAATAATCTTCAAAGAGCTTTAAGGATTTCAGCCACAAAATAGTCCTTGTAACAATACACTCTTTGACCTCAAGAATGCTTCTTTCCTTCTCTTGAAAAATTCTAGAATTTCTCTCTTCCCAAATAGTCCAAAGGAGAGCTACTCTTATACACTTCAACACGACTCTCCCTCTTCTTGTGGTCCACACAAAGGTAGAAGGGGAAAACAACAAATTTACCTCAGCTGGCAAGTTCCACCTATACTCAAATAAATCAAATACCCAATTCCAAATGGCTGCAGCAAAAGGACAAGAAATCAATAAGTGGTAACAGTCCTCATTCTGCGCTTTGCAAAAAATACACCAGTTAGGAGATAAACACAAAAAAAGGTCTCTTCTTCTGCAGGTTATCCATCATATTGATTTTACCCAAGTAAACTTCCCAACAAAATACAACAATTTTTTGGGGAATAGGCCTAGATCAAACTTCCTTAACTGGGAAAGCCCGAGGAGAAGAACTGGAGCAGAGGGAATTAAAGAAAGAAGCACAAGTAAACAACCCTTATTGATCAAAAAAAAAAAACAAGTAAACAGCCCTTTCGGAGTCAAAGTCCAAATCCTCCTATCAAGATTTAGTGGGTCCAGGCAAGCAGAATCAAGTAACAATAGGAGCTAAGAAATTGACAAGGATTCCTCATCCCTCAACCCTCTACGGAATCCAAGGTCCCAATTTGTCGACAAAGGGGTATACGGGGGCAAAATAAAGGAAGACACAAGTTATTTTTTATAAAGGGAAATAGAGAAGAGAGAAGGGAACAGATCCTTAAGGGGCAAATTTCCCACCCAAGTGTCTTCCCAGAAAAGAATACAAGTCCCAGAGCAAGATTCATACCTTACAAAGCATAGGAACTGTGGGAGGATACCATGAATTGCCTTCCAAGGTGTTGCAAGAGTTGCTCGTCTAGATATCCCTGCATCCCAACCATTTCCAGAATAGCCATGGATACTTGCCACCACTTCATGCCATAACCCCTCCCTCTCTAAAGGCCACCTCCACAACCACTTACCTAGAAGGGCTACATTCTTGAAAGTGATATTCCCTATTCCTAATCCTCCTTCCTCCTTACTTCGACTAACTATTTCCCATCTAACCAAATGATCCTTCTTCTCTTGCCCCGGCTCCCACAAGAAGTTCCTCATCATTTTCTTTAACCTATTAGCTTCCCTAGCAAGAATCTTAAAGACAGACAAAAAGTAGACCGACAGATTAGCAAGTGTGGATTTGATCAAAGTCACTCTACACCCACAGAGATATAATTCTTTTTCCAGCTTCCCAACTTCTTACCAAACTTTTCCACAACGGGGATCCAAAAGCGGCTTTCCTTTGGGTTACCTCCTAGGGGAAGACCTAGATAAGTTAAGGGCCAGGAAGAGGTGGAGCACTCTAAGCAACCATAGCCTCTATTTCTTGAGCATCCATATTGACTCCCACCACACAACTTTTTTCAAAGTTGATTTTTAGATTTGAGGCCTTTTCAAAAGAATTAATTAAATTCTTAAGGTTCCCAAACTTCCTCAAATCGCTTCCTTCACAAAAGATTATAGTATCATCTACAAACTGAAGGTGAGTCACAGGCACACTATTTCTTCCTATTCTCCAACCACTCACAACCTCCTCCATGTTTGCTTTTGATATCAATCTACTTAACACATCAGGAAAAAGAGTGAATAAAAAGGGGGAGAGTGGATCACCTTGTCTTAGGCCTCTATAAGCTGGGAAGAAATCCTTAACTACTTCATTGACAATGATAGAATAATGGCAAGAAGTGAGACAACCCTTGATCCACTTGCACCATCCTTCCCCAAATCCACACTCACTTAGCACCTCTAAGAGGAAGCTCCAGTCCACCATATCGTAGGCTTTTTCAAGATCCAATTTGCAAACAAAGACCTTCTTACCCGATATCTTCATCTCCTCCACACATTCATTAGCTATCAAAATCTGATCTACTATTTGTCTACCTTGTACAAACACACCTTGAGCTTGTACAAACACACTTTAATCCTCAAGGATAAGACCTTAGCCAAAATTTTGTAAACACTAGTCACCAAGCTGATTGGTCTGAAGTCCTTAGGATGTTTAGCGACAGCCTTCTTGGGAATAAGAGCTACAAAAGTAGCATTGACTTCAGGGCTAACAACATGGTTATCCTCAAACTCCCTAAAGACCTCAAATAAATCATTTTTAACTATGTTCCAACAATCTTGATAAAAGGCCATTGTGAATCCATCTGGCCCAGGAGCCTTAGATCTATCCATTAGGAAAACTGCTTGTCTGATCTCTTCCTCCTCAAAATTTCTTTCCAGCCATCCCCTCTCCCTCTCAGAAAGATGTAGCCAATCTAGACCATCCACTTCCACCCTACAATCAAGAGGTCTTCTCAGAATTGACTTAAAATGATCTACAAAGCATTTGGCTATCTCTTCTTGAGAGGAGATTTCCTCTCCATCAATCTCAAGTTGTCCTACAAAATTTTTCCTCCTCCTCCCATTGGCCATCACATGAAAAAATTGTGTGTTCCCATCTCCTTCCTTGATCCATTTAATCCTTGTTTTTTGCCTCCATGAAATCTCTTCTCGCAACATGACCTCTTCTAATTCCTTCTTTAAATTCCATCTCAACTCCCGTTCTTGTGCATTCATAGTCCTTTGGGATTCCTTTTTGTCCAATTCTTCAATCTGAGTCAACAAGGAAGATTTTAAATCCTCTAACCTCCCAAATTGGTCCCTATTCCAAGCTTTCAATTTTGTCCTCAAGTTCCTTAGTTTTCTATGAAAACTAACTCCTTTCCACTTCACCCCCCTTAGCTCTTCACTCCACCAGCTCTCAATATTTTTTACAATGTCTGGGTGAGTCAACCACATATTCTCAAATCTAAAGGGTCTAGGTCCAGAGTCTAATGGTTCCTCTCCTAACTGAATAGGGCAGTGATCCGAAGTAGTAACTCTAGGTAACCCTTTAGCCATCAACCCCCTCCATTGATTCTCCCAGGCTTCATTAAACAAGAATCTATCTAGCTTCGAACATGTTGGGTTCTCCTGAAAGTTGGACCAGGTAAAGTTGGCTTGCAAAAGAGGAATCTCCTTCAACTCACAAGAGTTAATAAAATCATTGAATTTCCTCATGCTAGTAGTGATGGATTGATGAGGCTCATTTGACTCTGTTGTGAACCGAATAACATTGAAATCTCCACCTAAGCACCAAGGACCTTCCCATAACCCTTGAATGCCATACAACTCCCACAATTCATTCCTCTCTCTGTAATTATTGGGCCCATACACATTGGTTAGCAGCCAAGTAAAATCACCCTCCACCATTTTGAATTTCAGAGACACAGAGAAGTTACCTACTAATTCCTCAGCTGCTTCTACCACATCTTTCCACAAGGTAATTATCCCCCCTGAAGCTCCCCAAGAGGGAGTTGAAGCCCAACTAATCCCCCTTGATTTCCACACACTTCTAGCCCACCTTCTAATTTTGTCTCTTGTAGCATAACCACATCAGGCCTTTCCCTTCTAAGCATCTCTTTTATTAGTCTTCTCTTCCTTGCACTTCCTAAGCCCCTCACATTCCAGCTTATGATTTTCATTAGGAAATAGTAGAACCCCCTCCCAAACACCCTTACCCCCCCTTTACTTGAGACCCTTTCTTCTCTCCCCTCGGCCATTAAACTCGATAACAAAGAAAGCTTTTATTGATATAGAAGAAATTTACAATGGAGAGCAGCCTCAGCTACCCTTGTAACAATAACAAGAAAAAACAAAAAAAAACAAACCCAGAGCTTTGCTATTTAGAATTACAACCATGCCCAAAAAGTTTGTTCTCTTCTAACCCCTTGTTTTGCTAATTGACCTGCTAAATAGTTTGCCGACCTTGGAACCCATCGGATTGATATTTGCATATATTTTGACAGTCTTCTGAATTTTTTGATCCCATTTCTGAACCACCAAGGACTCTTTTCCTCTCCTCTCAAGCCAGCTTAGGATCACTTTAGAGTCCCCGCTAAAATGTTTAACCTCCCCTTTCAGAAAGAAAACCCTAAATTGCAAAGGCCCTTAAATTGCCAAGAGAGCTGCCATCTTTATTTCAATCTCAACTCCTTCCTGAATGACTCATCACAGATCACAACATCTAATGATGGGGAGAAAAGAATCCATGATGTTTGTTATAATTCAGATTAGTCAGTTTCATATCTGAACTTAAGGTAAAAGAGAAGAAGAGAAAGAGAGAGAGGGAGAGAAGAAGAGAAGAAGTAGAAGGAAAAAACCTGCTCGACCAGAGAGGAGAAAAAAACTTACTCTCTTAGGTCGGTCAGGATATATATATATATATATACACATATATATATAGTTTACTAAATAATAACAAAAGTCTGTTATGCTCCTATTTAAGTTGGGACACATCAGCACTAACTTAAAGACACATCACCATACTAATAAGATTCAAATGACCATTCTACCCTTATTTAGTCGATACTAACAATGTTAACCAGCAGGCCTTAACCATGTTGCTTTAGGCCTGTACTCACAACATTCCCTTGTTCATATGCCCCAATACTTCAGTTGGTTTTCTATTTACAAGCCAAATATTCCCACAACCAACTTGTTTTGCACATAAGCCAATTTGGTTGCTCACCCTGTGACTCATATCAAGCCAACTCCAACAGACAAGAAAGCAGAAAAAAGCTAGAAGAATGTTCCCAAGAAATGCCAACTAAACAATTAGAGGCATTTTTGGTATTTCTATCTAATAAAACTCTAATAAAGAAATTTGGTATTTTGTAATTTGGATTTTCTTGATAAGAAAATTTAGCCTTCTTTAATTAAAGACATTTTACTCCAAATTTTCAAGTGAATGAAAGTTCTGAGATTTGCATTTGCAATTTTGTTGTGGTTTGAGAAGAGTGACTCCACATTCCACTTCCCATGGTTAGTGAGACTGCTAGTTATCTTTCTATCTTCCCTCTCCAATTCCTTTTCTTCCTTATTTCTTGTCATTTCTGTGCGACAACCTTTAAAGCATCTTTTGCATTCTAGCAAGTCCTACAAACTAAGCAGCAAGGTCACCTTGGAGTTCATAACCATGTTGCAATCTGAACTAGGGTTCCATGTTGTTACCATTGTGGTGAATATCACCACTTTTGATTCCCCTAAGCTCCTTTTCCGGAGGAGGCTGCCAAAGGACAGTGTTATTGTGATTAGAACAGTATAATTGTCCAACTACTTATCATGGAAGAATTCTTCAGAATAATCAACAGAAGGATGTCCAACCCCCAGCAATTGTGGCATGTCTTATGGTGGATGATGTACAGGACTGTTTTCCCAATCAGTATAGATAAGAGAGAGAGAGAGAGAGAGAGAGAGAGAGAGAGAGACCAAAATGAGCTCATCATATTCTGGGTTAACCCGGACAGCCCAAGTCCTGCCAAGATGATGAAAAAGCCAACAATAAGTAAACCTCAAAAACTATTAAACGACCAAAAATACAGTATCCATACACGCCACCAACACTGAAATAGACATATCATAAGTCCCCACATAAAAATTTTGACATGACAGCACACAAAAGTTTAAACAGAACCAATGTCATCATGCATAAGCTCTATGAAAATGCTCATGCATGTAGACTGCCCAGTAGAATTAGAAGTACCAATGTGCATGACCAGGAAGCTCTCTGATAGGAATCTTTGGCATTCTAAGATCCCAAATACGTATTCCAGATTCATCCTCTGCACTGACCTGTGAAATTTGTCAACAATTTTGTTATTTCAATATTGAAGAAACACAAGATAAACATCATTATCAGATATAATAAAGTTTGACTTTTAAGCAGGACACCAGAGAATATAACTCTTGCAAACCAGAGAGTTATCTCCAGAATGCTCGCATGGGTCAATTTAAAGTTCGAATATTAAAGAAAAACATGTGCAGTAATAGCTAGTAATGGTTAGAAAGTTCAACTTATATTGGAAAATATGGTTCAATTCATACTGCAATTTTTCCAGCCACATTACTTTTGATCAGATAATGAAGAAAGTTTATTTTCTTTCTGCATGTAGCCCCTATGCAAAGAGATTGGGAAAATGATAAACTGACAGATTGAATTCTAAATGACATATAGCATTCTTTATTCAATTTAACGAAGTTTAGTATTGACTGATAAGAAAATATATATTTTCTTTTTTGATCAGTATGACTGATAAGAAAATATTGAATCAATAAATGGGCAATATGGATAAAACAGATGGAACAAAGAAATTTCTTGCATCTAAACAAAAAAAAAAAAAACCTATCCCAGAAAATGATCTTCACTTATTTTCTATTTTTAATGGAAATAGTATTTATGGACATGCTGGAGTTTCAGCTATGAATACTAGCAAAATTTATGAAACATAAAAGAGTATATTTTATTATTAAGCATTTCTGCAAATTATAATCGTGTAAATACTTAAAGAAAAGAACACAAGAAATTTACAGTCAGGACTGTAAGGATCTATGAGATTAACGAGGAACAAAGTGAAATCACTCCATGAGGCAAGCACTTACAATAATGTTCTGCTTTTTGGTGTTATAATCCACATTGCGAGCATGTGCATGCTCAATTGAATTCGTCTTCCTGGAAAAAAGAATTATGTGCAACTATATCTGTTAGAAGTGGAGCGTATATCTGATCATGCTAAATGTTTTAACATGCACGGAGAAACCTTGGGAAAACAATCTTGATTCTCAGGAAGAGCATCAGGAGTTAAGAAAAGCATTTGATCAAGATCCATAATTCTCAGGAAAACAATCGTGCCATATTTCCTCTGCCAAATGGAATCTGAATACCTTGACTTCTGGCAAAATTAGAGTGACCATTTTGATATTGTATAACAAGCCCAATAAGGCACAATTCATTCAAGACTTGAATTAAAGGCTAAACTACAAGCAAAATACAATAAGGAGTTCCAATTTTGGATCCTATTAGATATCAGTTTTCAATTTGTATAACTGATATCTGGCAAAATTAGAGTGCTCATTTTGATATTGTATAACAAGCCCAATATGGCACAATTCATTCAAGACTTAAATTAAAGGCTAAACTACAAGCAAAACACAATAAGGAGTATCCAATTTTGGATCCTACTAGATATCAGTTTTCAATTTGGATCCATTGTTTAGTTGCTACTTAATATATGTACCCAGTCTACCCCTCCCAATAAATGTTTTAAAAACCAACCCAGAGGCCGAACCGCTTTTGCCTCCAGGTCGTGGGTCACCAATTCAATCGTCTGGGTCAAACGGGTCAAACTGTGTCACACCAGCACTCTATATATTTAAGTATACTTGAATAAATAAAGCAAAATAGATTTCTGTTTTACCGTAATTCAGGGAAAAGAAGAAAGAAAAAACAACTAGGCTTCGAAGAGAAGAGAAGAAGAAGAAGAGAAGAGAGAAGAAAGAAGAAAGATGAGAAAGAAAAAGGGGTTAGGTTGACTTAATCTGCCGCCCCATAAGATATTATATATATTAGTCTCCTTACAAGAGTAGGAGTTACTCTAATTCCCCTACTTAAAATAAAACACAAATAAGCGAGGATAAACATGGCCCAACCGGCTCAACTATAGGAAATAAAAAATAACAAAATAAATAAGTGTGGGGCTGAAACCACACACTCTAGAAGCTATTAACTATCTCTACACTCCCCCCTCAAGTTGGGAATAGATGTTGGTCATTCCCAACTTGCGTAAATCTGTCTCCAACCTGTTTTTTGTGACTGCATGTCTGAGGCAATGTAAGGAAGGCACACTTCTTGAGATGCAACTCGCTCTCAGATAAAATGTTTGTCCACCTCGATATGCTTAGTCCCGTCATGCTGTATTGGGTTGTGGGCAATATTAATTGCTGCTTGATTATCGCAATACAACATCAAAGGCTTCCCATAATCAATTTCCAACTCATTAAGCAAGGATTTCAGCCATAACACTTCTGCAACACCATTGGCCATGGATCTGTATTCAGCTTCTGCACTAGAGCGAGCAACAACATTTTGTTTCTTGCTTCTCCAGGAAACAAGATTTCCCCCTACAAAAGCACAATACCCAGAGGTAGACCTCCAGTTGTCAACACATCCAGCCCAATCCGCATATGAATATACTTCTATTTTCATGTGACCACTATTCTTGAAGAATATGCCTCTCCCTAGGCATCTCTTCAAGTAAGCAAGTATCATTTCCACTGTAAGAAGGTGAGTGGTTCTAGGAGAATGCATGTACTAACTAACAACACAGACAGCATATGAAATATCTGGCCAAGTTAGGCAAAGATGAAGTAGTTTCCCAACCAGCCTTTGATACATAGCCCTGTCCTCAAGAAGTTCTCCACTTTCTGCACTTATTTTATGGTTTAACTCAATAGGTGTGTCAGCAGGCTTCACTCCTAAATTTCCAGTTTCCTCCAATAAGTCAAGAACATACTTTCTCTAAGAGATAAAAATGCCATGCTTAGATCGAACTACCTCAATTCCCGAGAAATAACACAATTCCCCTAAGTCCTTCACTTCAAATTCCTTGTGAAGATGTTGTTTAAGAGATTCAATCTCACTAGTATCACTCCCTGTTATCACAATGTCATCCACATAGACAACAAGAAGGGTCAGGGAAGAGTCTGTCTTCCAAAGCTAGTCTAAACCTATCAAACCAAGCTCTCGGAGATTGTTTCATCCCATATAAAGCCTTTTTCAGTAGGCAAACTTTCCTTCTTGTTTTTGTATTGTAAAAGCCAATGGGTAACTCCATGTAAACCTCTTCTTGCAAGTCTTTGTTGAGGAAAGCATTCTTAACATCCATATGAAATAGTGGCCATGAGAAGTTCGCAACAGTGGATAGTATGACTCTGATAGTGTTCATTTTTGCAACTGGTGCAAAGGTTTCCATATAGTCTATGTGATTAGTTTGTGTGAATTCCTTTACAACCAATCTGTCCTTGTACCTCTCTACAGAACCATCAGCATTATATTTCACAGTAAACACCCATCTACATCCAACAGGTTTCTTCCCCTCAGGTTGGTTAACTAGTTCCCATGTGTTGTTCTTAACAAGAGCATCCATCTCTGCTTTCATCACTTCCTTCCACTCAGGTATCAATAGAGCTTCTTGCACTATTCTGGGTATAGAAATAGTAGCAATAGATGCCAGGTAAGATCTATAGGATTCTGAGAGACAATCATAGGAAAGGAACTTGGAGATACAATGGGCAGTGGATGAGGTACAACGGCGCTTCCCTTTATGAATTGCAATCGGAAAATCAAGGTCATCTAAAGGAGGAGGCTGGGGATCAACGGTGTCAGGCAAAGTATCTGCAACTGTGGGCTCAACAATGGGAGCAGTGGTAATGTTTGGTTCTGGGGTTGTAGATGTTGGGATTGGCCCAGACTGCTATTGAGGACGGGACTCAACCTGCCTCCACCACTATCTATGATACACTCTCAACTCCTTGCACTTTTGACAACCCTCTTCACGACACTCGAGGCTGAAACTGAAATCCCTTCCTCAATACTCTCCCCCTGAGGAGAAGCCCTATGATAGTAGTGCATATCCTCAAAGAAGGTGGCATCCATGGACACGAAACATTTCCCTGAAAAAGGCTCATAACAGCAATATCCCTTTTGATTTTATGCATACCCAAGGAAAATACATTTAGTGGCTTTGGGATCAAATTTTGAGCGATGAGGTCCAAGGATTTGAACAAAACAAGTACACCCAAAACTTTTGAGGGGAACAGTAAACAGGTCATTGTCTGGGTACAGAAGGTTGAATGGTATTTTCATGTCTAGAACCTGTAAAGGAACCTTGTTAATAAGGTAAACAGTTGTACAGATTGCATCCCCCCAGAAGTGTCTGGGAACATTTGAGTTGAGCATGATGCTTCTAACTACCTCTAAGATATGTCTATTTTTCTCTCAGCGACCCCATTCTGCTGATGTGTACGAGGACAGGTGCTCTGATGCATGACCCCATGATCTAGGAGATAGGATGCCAAGGGTTTTGCAAAGTACTCCTTGGCGTTATCGGATCTAAAAATTTTGATCTTGATTTCAAACTGGGTCGGAACTATCTAATGGAAAGCCTAGGTCAGAGAAGGGACCTTATCTCGAGAGTGCATAAGGTAAACCCATGAGAAGCGGTTATAATCATCAACAAATAACAAGAAGTATCGGTACCCCCCCATGGTGGAAGTATGGTATGGCCCCCAAACATCTGTATGCACAATTTCAAAATGAATGTTGCTTCTTTTATTACTCAAAGGATAAGTTGATCTACAGTGTTTTGCAAGTTCACAACTTTCACACTTCAGACTAAACACTTGGACTGACTCAAATAAATTTGGAAACAAACTCTTCAAAGACCCAAAAGATAAATGACCTAATCGATTATGCTAAAGCATAATCTGACTCCAAGACTGAGAGACAAACAATTTCCCAACTTCACTCTGCTTCCCTTAAGGATGTTTAAGCAGGTAGACTCCATTCATCTCACGGCCAATCCCAATCACCTTCTTTGTTTCCAGATCCTGAAAAACACAACGATCAGGAATAAAGGTTATTGAACAGTTTTGACTCTTAATAATACTACTAACTGAAAGCAAGTTAGCCCTAAGTTTAGAAACATGCAAAACTGAGGATAGGGATATGGCATCAGACAGTTTGATGTCTCCCTTACCAGAAATTGGCACAAGGGAGCCATCAGCAATAGATACTGTCTCTTCCAGAGGATAAACAATAGGTGGTAAACAAAGTAGATAAACTGGCCATATGGTCTGAAGCACCTGAATCTATTACCCAGAATAGTCTAGTGTTACCTGGGACAGAAACATGGCATGTTGTAGCTCTTGTACCTATGTGAGCAAGGGCTGAAGTAGGATTAGCAGGTGTGGTAGCTGAAGGTTGAGATGTAGATCCAGAAATACCAGCTTCATTCTCTAGTTGTGTCAATGCAGCCTGGACAGCAACTTAAGCATCCAAGGATGTGGTCCTTGTGTTGGAAGAAGATGTACTGTCTGTAGTAGTTGCCACATTAGCACTCCCCTTCTTGTTTCTAAGTCTCACTGGCATTAGGTGAGGATGCAACTTCCAACAAGTGTCCCTAGTGTGTTTAGGCTTCTTGCAATAATCACCGTTTCTACTGTTGCTACAGTAGTCCGAACCAGTAAGGAGAAGAAGAAAGAGAAGGAGAAGAAGAAGA
>NW_010729245.1:579764-619345 GCF_000365185.1 Nelumbo nucifera | reverse complement strand
ACTTGGAACCCTCAATTCAGGAGGAATTTAAATGATTGGGAGGTGGCTTCTTTGGTCAGCTTGCTTCAGATTCTATACAACTCAGAGATAACTGGGGTAGGAGAGGATAAAAGGAAATGGCTCTTTGAGAAATAGGGTTCTTTCTCTGTGAAATCTACAAGATCCTAACTAAGGAAAATCTGGCTATAAGAGGCAGATATTGCTTGCACTTTATGCAATGGAAATGTGGAGCCTTCTAGCCATTTGCTGATACACTGTGAGTTTACTTACTGGGTTTGGGTAAGACTGTTGGACTTGTTTGGCGGTAAATTATGCTTCCCGTCTGATGTGAAGGGATACATAGGGGCTTGATTCTCAGGAGGTTTAAGTAGGGCTTGAAAGGTAGCATGGAGCATCCTCCCTGCAGCAGTCTTCTGAGCAGTGTGGTGTGAAAGAAATACTAGAATCATTGAAGGGAGTCAGACATCAAAGGAAGAGGTTCTTAACAGGATTCTGGGGATGGTTCATTCGTGGTTGGCAAGTCACCCTTTATTCAGAAACAGACATACTTTTTCTTTTTTATCTTGATCATTTTTGTAAGGAGCTTATAGTTTTCTCTTTGTTCAGGGGTTTGGCTGTATTGCGCATATGTACATCCTCTGTATAGCTCCTTATTGTACAGGGGATCTATTGTATTTTGACTTTTTGATTTTAGTGAATTACTTTACCTTACAGTTTCAAAAAAAAACTACTATCCAAAATACAAAATTGCCAAATATTCAAGAAAGAAAGAGCCACTTTAGACTCTTTGACTCCTGCATCAACAGATCAAACAATTGAGTAATGGTAGATTATAAATGCTTTACTTTGACATGTAGGGAAAAAAATGTAAAACTAGCAGTGAGAAATTAACCATTTGATCTTGCAAGTATGGGCATCAAGGGATGCAAGTTGTTCCAGTTGTGGAGAATTTGATTGCCCATATAACTCCGGGATTTGCCAAACAGCTGCTCCATATGACTCACCTTCAACAAAATATAGCACCACGAAAACCACCATTATACCATCTATGTTAACACTTAGAATCCAAAGAAAAAAAAATAAAAAATAGAGGAGGAAATTATATTTACAACAAACAAATTAGGCTGAAAATTCAAAAAGAAGTTATATTGTTAATTAAACCCCATGCGGCAGTGGAATATTATGGTTAGGAGAAAAAACTTTTCTTTCTCGTCAAAATGATTACTGCAATCTAGTTTACAGATGTAGATCAAGGTCTAAACACTCCTTTACACTTTTACTTTGAAGTTCAATCAAATCGTAGAGAAGATTTAGAAATTTCATAATTATACTTTCAAGATTTCAAGCCAGTGAGCCATTTTAAGAGGGTACTTAAAACACATTGTCTCCTGGTTAAGGTTCAGCAATCAGAATCACAAACCTTTCTTCTCTTTTTCTTTTTTGATGGATAAACCAGAGCCATTAATATTGAGGTGCATATTGTGAAAAATGACATCTGGAATAAAAGGCAATGTTTGTATAAATCAAAAGGGGCATCCACAGTTCGACACAGCTTATAATAAAGTTGGGGATCATTAGCTCCTACGCTATTACAAGGCCACAAGCATTATCTGAAATTCTTCAGAATCAAACGAAAACGAATGTTCAAATGCCAACTCCAACAAAATCCCAAATATAGATGTTGCATCCCAGGAATGCATCCGGGAGAGATTTCCCGAATACGCCAGTAGTGACATGAACTAATACACCTAAAACCACATAAGGGAGCCATCGACCTCTATATAGCCCTAATCTGCTAAATTTGAATAGTACCATATAGTAGTTCATGCAATTACTTCAGGTGTCGGCCATGGAAAAGATCAAAAATAACCCCGGTTCACATAACACATTAAAATATGGGACACATGATATCGCAAGAAAGACTTCAATTGCTTACCAGATGAGAAAACGGTGGAGAAGATTCGGGGATTGTAGGGGCAGGAGGAGAGATCCCAGATCTCGTTAGGATGAGAAAACAAACCCTCGCAAATGAGCTCAGTTCCAGCCGAAGAAAGCCTGATCAAATGGACCTGTAATTTCACAAAGAACACAGACAGAAAAATAAATTATGCTAAATAAATTCTAATCTAAAGGAATTGAAAATGGATCTTGGCGGTAACTTAGTGAAAATGTGTCAAATTGCGGGGAAACGACGGGAAAACAAAAATACCTCGTTTTCCTCCTTGAGGCTGAGAGTACCGGCAATGAAGCTGGTGTGATCTGTATCTGCCTTGACATCTACAATGCATCTGGCCTGGAATAATTGTAGAAAAAAAGTAGTAGGGTTTAAGAGGAGCAAACCATTAATATTCAATAATGGTTCCTGAGAGTGAGAGATAAAATCATAAAACTGTTAGGGTTTTCGGATCACCTGGTATTTGAGACCATAACCGACGCCCGTTGATCCTCCCTGCATTCCTCAACAATGGCCTTTACCTTCCTTAGTTTAATTTCGCTCCTTTTGAAAAATGGATGGAATGCTCTTTTCAACTGTGGATGTTTAAAACCACGTTTTCTACCCAAAAAGGGATAAAAAACTTGCAACGTTTTTAAAAAAGAGTATTGCGACTCTTTTATCCTTCATTTTATTTTAAATTTTCAAAATCTACCGATCTCTCCTTCTGTGTCAACAGTTGAGTATAAAACCTGATTGACAAGGAAAAGGGAATCTCTCTCTAGCACAGGAAGGCCATTTCAAGGCAGATCACGTAAATACCCTAGTTTCATACTGGTTTTCTCATTCAATCCCCCCGAAAAAAAAATGTGTTGGGGAGGAGGGGGGCAGAAACCTTAAAAAGAAGTGCATATTCTATTAGTTTACCAGTCCCATTTTCATTATAGATATAGCTCTCAATATGTTTATGAAAAATTTTGATGAGTAAATTTAGTACGTCTATCATATTCACAAAATTTGAAAATAAATCAGGGGGTGTTGTATAGTGTGGATGATAAATTGGTGGGCGTGGACACCATACCCTATGGCATGAATCATTCTACACCATACCATAGTTCACAGTTGTTCTGAATCTGAATTGTGGACAAATTATGTGGACTAGATCAGTCTATACCCACAATGGCGTTTTGTAGGCGTGGTGCACATTTTGATTCCATGTATCTCATATACATTTATGAATGATATACACCAACATTTTAAAAAGTGACACGAAAATGGAACCGTTCTGGCCACCGGTTTTCGGGTTGACGGTTCGATCGTCTAGTTTGAATGGGCGGCCTGTTTTGACAAACAAATTAAAAAAATAAAAAAAAAACAGTAAAAATCCGTTGAACGGGTCGATAAGTTAATGGTTTGATTGCTCGGGTCAACAGGTTGTTGACTTTTTCAACGGGTTTTGGCCAAAAACCAAGTTTGGGGTAAAACAGAACCACTTGCTTGGATGATTCCTGGGTCAAACGGTCCGACTGTCTGGGTCAACGGTAGTTCGAAAACCTTGATCTACACAGTTAATCATAATTATCTAATTTTTGCATTTTCTATGATAAATATATTGAAAAATGCATCAATGAATTAATATTAACCAATAAATATTAATTTTTTTATAAAAACAATAGTAAAATAATTAAAATTTTAAAAAATAAAAAATAAGTAAAATAATTAATATTTTATTAACAAAATATTAAAATGTGAAACAAACAATAGGGTTTCAACCTTTGAGGGAAAGTGTGAAGTATGGAATCAAAAATCAAGTGTGGATGGTCTCTAACCACGAGATTTTTCCATGGATGAAAAATTGGGGTGTGGATGGGACCCCCATCCATAGCCTGTAGAATGGGTGTTCATCCTATGGACGAGACCGGTCTCATCCATGAGATGAACACAGTGTAGAACACCGCCTCAGTTGGAATGCTCCAAAATATGGCTATATTAAAATAGAGGGTAAATTTCTTAAACTACCCGTATGGTTTAGCTAATTGACTAAATGCACCCTTATTGTTTGAAAATTGACTAGCGCTACCCCTACTGTTTCTAACAATTGTCTAGCTCTACCCTTACTGTTAGCATCCATTAATATTTCGTCAAAACCTATACACACGTGACACCATGTGATGCTTAAAATTTTTTAAAACCCAATTTTACCCTCATCCCCTTCCTCTCGACCCAACACCCCCTTTCCTCCTTTAACCTCTCTCTCTCTCTCTCTCTTCCCTCTATCTTCCTCCGACCGTCTCCATCTCTATCAACTGCTGCACCATACCCAGAGGTTGAGGACAGTGACAACAATCAACCCAAATCTTCCCCCAACCCATGTATGTCTGATTTACAGTAAGGGTGGTCCATGGGTTGATGAATCATTGGAAATGAGCTTCAACCATGTTACAGTGATATCATCGTCTCTCTGCAACATCATCGACTTCTATATCAACGTCTTTCTCTGAGTTCATCCTCAAACGTAGAGGCCTCATGGCCCTCATCCCCTGCTATGATCAAAGTTAAAGGAGATGAAACAGATCAACAGGAGAGAGAAAACGAAGGTGAAGAAGGGGAGAGAGAGAGAGAGGGGGGGGAAGGGCGGAGTTGGAGGGGTCCGATGCTAGCGGCAGTGATGAAATAGGAGAGAGAGAACAAGGGGAAGAAGAAGAAGAAGAAGAAGAAGAAGAAGAAGGAGAGAGAGAGAGAGAAGGAGGAGCCAGACCGACGTCTCCTGAGATCTAATAGATACTTAGATCTAAGATCAGGTTCATTTTTCTCCTCATTTTCGGTTTTCAGGTAATAGCAACAGTCAATGTCTAAAGCAAGGGGGCTGGGCTCACCGGCTGCATCCTTAATCTTTGGTCCATCAGCTTATAGAACAACTCCCCTAATCGCCAATTGCATCCCCAATCTCCGATGCGTCAACTAAAGCAAGGGGGCTAGGCTCGCGAGCTGCATCCTCAATCTCTGTTCCACCTTTTCTTGTTCTACCTTCATCACAAATCATATCACCTAAGATTGATCGGCGTTGCATAAATCCCCCACCTTGCTTCATCCTAATTTGCACTTTGAGAATCGGAATGTCTTATTTGGATCATCCCCTCCCATCTCAATTGTGCCCAGATCTAGGGAAGCTAGAAAAAAATGACAAATCATGGATGAGTTTCCTGGTAATTTGGCGAGAGATTTTGGGTTCAGACCGCAAGGCAAATCGGCTCCAATGGCGGCATCCAAGGGAACCGGCAACCTCAGTAGTGGTGGAACCCTAAATTTTGGTAGCGGTAGAGAGACAGGCATCCTTCTAGAGACCAACGACAATTGATGTTGTAGTGTTTCCTTCTAGCAGAGATCGATGGTAGCTGCAGTGAATAGAGATCGGTGGCCACTCATCCAAGCTAAGTGAACCCACACATATGGGTTAAAACAAGGGATAAAAAAGTAATTTTACTGATCAATCGGGTGTTTGAGTTAAAGGGTAAAATGGACATTTTAGAATTTTTGTCCATGTTTAATGACATTGGTAAGACTTAGACAATTGTCAGAAATAGTAGGGGTAGCATCAGTCAATTTTCAAACAGTAAGGGTACACTTAGTCAATTAGCTAAACCATAAGGGTAGTTTAAGAAATTTACCCTAAAATATGGAAAATGTTTAGTGGCCTGTATAGTCCAAGATCATCTTGGTAAGGTACTTGCGATCAAAGCTTATAAACTTGGTTCTTGCTTTATCAACCAGGCTAAAGCTTGGGCTACATGGGAAGCCCACGTCCAAGCTACAAACTACAGGGAGTTTCCTATCATCATTGAGGGTGATTTGTCTCTTGTCATCTCCTACCTCAAAAGGAAGGTGGATATTCCTTGGAAGTTGAAAGGTATTGTCTCAAGTTGCTTGTGAATGAGAGATTTGACAAAGGAGGTTGTCAGTATCAACATGTTTTTAGAGAAGCAAATTAGGTTGCTGACTGGTTTGCTCATGAGGATCTTTCTTCTTCTACATCTTTAGATTTTAGTACATCATCTCTTCCCCGTTCTCTTCTTCTTATTTGTTCTGCTAACTTTTGGAACATACTACCCCTCGTTGTGTGTAGTACATTTCTATTCTTAAAAGAAAAAGAAGTGCATATTCATTAAAATACAATAAACTGAATAAATCAGATCAATTACTAAAACCAGTGTTTAGAAAACTGGACCAGATCGGCCAGTTGAACCATGACCCGAGGCCCTAATCAGTTCAGTCATACCCCAATAACTGCACTTGCTCAAAACCCACTAAAAACCGGCTGATTGGTCGGTTGAACTGGAAAATTGGTGAACCGGTCCCAGTTTCATGAAACCGCCCGGGTTCATACATAAGTGAAATTTTAGTTAACTAGATTTAAACCCAATACCTCTTATTTTCACAAATTACTTAATTACCATTAATCCACTTCTTTACTTATGCTAATTAACGACTATTTATTATACATATTACATTATTATGCATGTATTTTAAAGAAAATATAAGTCAAAAGGCTTAAACCCTAGTAATTTGTTTTAAAAATTAAGAAACTTACCATCCATCCACCATATTTAAGTACATTAAAAGTTGTAAAATATATTATATATAGTATATATATATACCACATCATCCCGGTAAATCTCTCCCTTCTTCGATTTTATGCCTAGTCTGGTTCTCTAAACAAGTACATTGACTAAAACAACATTTTCCATTGCCAATCCCAATTCAAATAATTATAAAAATGAGAACTATTCATAGCAGAACTACCGATTTTTCAGAAAATGGTTAAAATTCACTTGAATTGTGTCTGAAGTAATTTATGGGGCAAGAGAGAAGGAATTTGATGACAACATTCCTCACTCTTTTTATTTTCTTTCGCATTAGGCAAAAAACACTTATAATAGGATTATAATAATTCACTTCCAACTCCTCTATTTGCTTAAAGTCTATGTGATTGACCAGTTGAATTCATTGTAATCTTTTGGAATTGAACTATGTATTAGTTTTTATAATGGAAAATTAAAAGGTCATGATATTGACATGTTGAATCAAAGAAGAGCATATTAGAAGATTGATTGACAAATAAATTCTTATATGAACCTTTTCTAGTTCTGATAAGAAATATAACTTAACTTTATTCTTTTTCTTCTTATTCTTCTTCCACCTCACTTCTCTTTCCTGTTTAGAAGGGTAAAATAGGATTTTAAAAATTTTGAATGAGTGGTTTCATTGATGAAGGTATGTTTAAGTTCAGTGGGGTCAGCCCACAAGGTATATTTAAGTCTATTTTAAAAACTTAGGGTATGTTTAAGTCTTTTACCTGGAAAAAAATCTAGATGTTAAAACCACATTAAGGTGTTACATGAAGGTTATAAGTTTTCAAAAAAATATTTAAAATACCCTTGAAATTATGACAAATACTTAAAAGCACCCAAATGGAATAAATGATTTAAAGTACCCTTGTGGTTTAATAACTTCCTTCTATTAGTTATCTCCCATGAATTGGGATATGCTCTTTACAGAGCGCTCCTCACACCGACCTCGTAACCACATCCTATTATGTATTGGGAACATCTCCCATGAATAATAACATACAATTGCGGGAGATGTTCCCAATATATGATTGGAATATGCTATGAGATTAGCGTGAGGAGCACTCTATGAGGAGTAGATCCATACTCCTCCCCCATATTCTTTACACATGCAACACCCATGACTGTTATAATGTTTTGAAAACTTAGTATTGTCATTTAAATAGCTTATTTTTTTTGAAAAAATTATGATACTACAAAAACATAATACTAAAAAAGCTTTGATCAATCATAACCCCCATAAATTTTAATGAAGTTGGGAACCCACCTAATTAGGTACCACTTTTATGACGTTAATTGACTGCTTATATGTCTTTTTTTTTCTGGTATTATGTCTTTCCATCATGATAGTTGAACCCTTTATTTCTTTTCACCCCAAGTATAAGAGGTTTTTTGCTTTGCAGAAATAAAGGTTTAGATTTAGAATCATATTGGCCCATTTTAAGGGATTCCAATTTTAATTCCCATTTCAATCCCCCTCCCAGGGAATGAGAATATCCTTCTGACTTGATAACAAATAATAAATAAATAAAAGACAAGTGGCTTAAATCTCCAATCATATTTTGCTTTATCTGATGGTAACCCTCATTGGTAGTCATGCATATCTTAAGGAATCAAATTTAGTTCTCATTTGAACCAAATAGGTAAGGGGAATAAGCAATTCCAACTCCAATTCCAATAGATTTTGATTTTGATTCTAATTCTAACCGCAAACCAAATAGGACCTAAGTTTTAAATTTCTTTTACAACTTCCACCATGAAAACAACTTTAAAGGGAGTAATTAGAAGTTTGAGCCAATGTATATATCATAAGAAACATAAGATTCCTAATACAACAATACATCTACCAAAAATCGGGTGGACATCACACTAATACAACAACAATATCCTTATGCATTATTTGAACTGTGATCTTCATTTGGTGATCAATGATGTAGGTAATGGCATCTTCATGTGTTTGTTAACAAAAGCGAGCAAAAAGTATCATAGAGAAATAATTTTATCAGAAAGTCATACTATTCTAGATTTTACAGTTTTCAAAATCACTTAATTCCCTTTATTTTTGTTGAAGCTACGTTTAAATCCAATATTAAAGTTAAGTTTATTCTATAATTCTAGTGGTTTCTAATGAATACCAGATGGCAATGTAGCAATGCATTTGCTTTGCTTATAGTGGGGGCTATTGTTTGATGATTTTCTAGAGAAGAAGAGCAAGAAATGATGAAAAGAAGAGATAAAAGAGAAGAATGAATGGGCGGCAAAAGTAGTCATCCCTAAAACTTAATTTATATTAAAATTTAGACATTGCATCAAAAGGATTAGAATGCTCCTAATTAGTGATGGGACACTTAAACAGTAAAACTAATCTAGGCTCACAATAGTGAAACGAGCTGAAATATAAATAAGACAAAAAGGTCCACAAGCACAAAGCCACTTGTTACAACACTCCCCCTCAAACTAAGCATAGATGTCAGTCGTGTTTAGATTGCTAAGTAAACCAAGAAACTTTGTTAAAAAAAATGTATTTTGTCACAACATTAACAATCCATATATTTGAGGGCATGTCTAAGACAAATCTTTATCTCACAAAATGTCGGTTAATTTTGATGTGCTTAGTCATATCATATTGTACTAGGTTAATATCAATATTGATTGCAACCTTATTGTCATAGTACAACTTAAGATGACTATCAATTTCCAAGTAACCAAGTTCCGCCCAACAAATGTACAATATCTAATAGACTTCCTATTTCTAATCAATCCAGTCTAGTCAACATTAGTATATGCTTCTATCTCGTGTTTATTGTGTATCTTAAACAAAATTTTCTTCCTTAGACAGGTCTTCAGATACATAAGAATCCTTTCAACTGCCTTCATGTGGGAAATCTTGGGAGCATGCATAAACTAACTCACCATGTGAGCTGCATAAGCTATATTTAATTGAGTAAGGGACAAATATATCAATTTTTTACTATCTTTTGATACCTTTCTTTGTCAGAGTAGTCTTCACCAACAAACTCCTAAAGACTGATTTTTCTCTATCGGTGTATTTGTTGGTCTACTCTCCATCATGTGTCTCCTCTAGTAGATTAAGCACATACTTTATTTAACATATATATATATATATATGCCTTCTTGTGACTTTGCAACTTCAATTCCAAGGAAGTATCTTAGATGACCTAGATTTTTAATTTTAAATTCAAATGTTAAGAATTCCTTCAATCTTTTCATCTCTTATGGATCATTTATTGTGATTATCATGTACATCCCTATTCTTTCAATCTTTTCATTCTGTTTCCTTATAAGCAAAGTATGATCAACACCACTCTAAGTGTATCCCACTCGAAATAGATTGAAACAACTTAAGAAACAAATCTTTCATCAAAGAAATGGACATATGACCTAGCCTAATGTAAGATTGTAACCTAAGTAATGACTCCTTATTTTCTCGACCACTAAAAGTGGATGATTGTGTCGACACAAATTTCGTGTATAAATCCAAATACAAGAAAAATGAAGACAAATTCAAATAAATTGATTTTTATATATTTGAAATGAATGGAATGCAAAGTCTTTAGATTTGAATTCTCTTACAAAAGAGATATAACCTTTGATTATCTCTTGATGATGTACTTCTTGCAACTTGACGATTTGGATTTGAATTAAAGTTGAGGGTCAGATGATGTACTCCCGTACTTTAGATAGTGATGGAGATTGCTTCCTTCAATCGGGCTTTGAATGCTTGATCAAAAGAAGGATTCTACAAGACTTCAAGAGTATTGTTGCTTTGCTCTCAAGAAAATGGTGTATGTGCTTCATTCTTTCCATGAGCCCTCTTACTTTACTTAGCTTTTTTCCTTGACCAAAAGTTTCCTGCCTCTTGATGGGAACCCTATTTATAAATTTCTTGGTCTAATATCTTAATCCCCTTAATTGAGGGCTTGATTAGCTCTTCTTATCCTTTATAGAGAGTGAAAGATTGTAATTATTGTCATTTTAGAGAGAATAATTTATCATTCATAATTCTCTCTTCAATCATTGACTAATTTCCATCTATGCAAAGATGTGCTTTGATTGACTAGAGGTTTGAATGGCTCTAGTTACCTTTCATAAAGAACAGGGTTAGTAATTTACCATTTATAGAGATAATGATTTTTAATTAATTATTCTCTCTTTAACTATTGACTAGGTTTCCATCTTTAGAATTTGAGATGGGTTCTAGTTGGATTATTTATATAAATTAATAAGATTTGTAATTCACATTTGAATTTGTTTGAACTTGAACTTGACTTCATAGTGAGTTCCACATAGACCATTTCATTATACTAATGGATTTACAAAAGCAAAGCCCAACTGTTAAGGCCCATGCACATATTTGAGAGTATGGGGCATGGTCCAAATAGAATGACCCATACTAAGGCTCATGAGCAAATTTGAGTTTATGGGGGTAGGGCCCATTTAAGAGCCCATGAAAATTTTAATGTCTACAAGACATATCCCCTTGTTTTAAGGTAGCAATATCTTGTGTTAATCTGTAAATTCTTGCATTGTTCTTCCATTATCTACACGTCTTAGACACTTTTTCCCAAATCTTGAAGGTTGTAGGAAAGTGTTGAGTAGTTCTTGTTGCCCTCAGAATCATTAAAGCAAATAACCAAGACATAATAGTAGCATTTTCTCTATACCAAGTTGAGTATTTAGCATCATCCTCCTTGGGTTTCTTCTTCTTTCCATTTATATAGCCCATAAGATCTTGGGAGACGATGAATAACTTTGTTGAAATAGACCATTCTCTGAAATTATATTCATCCAACAACACACTAGTGATTTGTAGGCTACACTAGTTAGGATTATCAAGGTTTGAGGCTCTCCCAATAGCTTGGTTGTCCTTAAAAGACACTTCTCCTTAGATTGTTGACATGTTTATCTTCTAACAACAATACTTAATTGTTGTCACCAAAAGAATGGGTTAATACCCTGTTGAAACTGATGTCGAACGGATAGCAATACCTTATTGGACAAAACAACAACATTCATGCCTCCTTACACCTTCTAGATGCTATAAAAACTTTATAATTGTAATTGACTACACCTAGAAACCTTACACATGTAATTGACTACACCAAGAAACCTTACACCCATAATTGGTTGCACTATAAACCACCCTCCAGGCTAAATTTAGGACTATCCACTCAGTCCTCCTTCTAGATTTGCTCTAACAAATCTCTCTAGTAGTCAAATGGCTATTGGTTGCTGTAAATAAGTTCTAATAGGGCATGCACAGTTTGGGAAAAACTCTCTTTGGTCCCTACACCCAAATAGAAACCCTAGATATATACCTCTTTGTAAGTTACAATTCTTCTTCACAGGAACAAAAAAAAAAAGATAGGAGAAAAGAGAATGAAAAAAAAGACTACAAATAACCAATAGTCAAGCCGATTAACGCTCTGATACCTTGCTTGTTGATTTGCTAGAGAATAAGAGCATGGAATGAAGAGAATAAAAGAAAAGAATGAATGGGCGGTAAAAGTGTTATCAGTTGGCCCTAGAACTTATATTATATTAAGATTTGAACATTACATCAAAATGACTAGAATGCCCATGATTAGTGATGGGATACCTAGACAATAAAACTAATCTAGGCTTGATAACTATAGGCTCACTAAGAGGCTTTTCTCATCTAACTTTGATATGAAAGACTTGAGAGAAGTTGATACGATTATATGTCGTGGCTTTAACACAATCTCATTGTAGAGATATTAAAGAAAAAGTTCAATCAATTTAAATGTATTACTATAAGAACACCATATGATCCTAGTATTAAATTAAAGAAAATAACATGACGATAAAATTGCACAATGTGAGTATGCTAGAATCATTGGTAGTTCAATATTTTTCATGAATTATAAATGTCTGAATATTGTATATGTTGTTAGCAAACCAAGTAGATACACTTATAACCCCAAACAAGACCACTAGAATGCCTTACTTAGAATTTTGAGGTACTTTAAAGATACTATGGATTTAGGAATTTACTATGATGGATATCTTGCCGCTTTAAATGGATATTGTGATGCTAATTGGATTTTAGATTCTGATGAAACCAAATCCACTTGTGGTTATGTTTTTACCCTAGGAGGTGGAGCCATTTTATGAAAATTCACTAAACAAACTTTCATCGCACAATGAACTATGGAACCTAAATTTATTGCTTTAGAACATGTTGGTGTTAAAGCACAATGGCTTCGTAATTTATTGGTTGATATACCCTTATTGGAAAAACCTATTCCTTCTATTTCTAGCATTGTAATAACTAAGTTGCGATTGTAAGAGCAAAGAATGGTACCTACCATGGGAAGAATTGGCACATTCTATTGAGACACAACATTGCGAAAAGACTCCTAAGGGATGGTGTGGTCATACTTTAGTTTGTAAGATCATAAAAGAATCTTATAGATCCTTTGACTAAGGGGCTAATGAGAAAGTCATTACTTAAGACATCAAAGGAGATAGGGTTGAAGCCCATGAGTTAAATTTGTAGTAGTGGCAATCCAACCTCTATGATTTGAGACCCCATGAAGGATGTTCAATGGGTAAGCACAAGTCATTGATAGATTGGTGAAGCATATATGTTTTGGTTATCCATCCTGATGGTATAAATAGTATTTGATGCAATGTTAATTAGAAGGTTGAGTTTATACACTTAATGAGTCTATATCTCTTATGAGTGGTGTGTTTGTTGCAACACACTTGATAATTCACCTATATGAGTGTGGGAGTGGGGCCGCTTCCTATGAAAATTTGGTCTAAATTCTCCAGAGAAGTAATGAAAATCAAGGTATGGATGCATGGTTGTAATGCATCAAACTTTTAGAATTAGACATTATAGAGAGGAGGATGTGTGTAGTGAGTACACTTGCACAATTGCACAATTGCACTAAGACAAGCTATGTTTGGTTTGAAAGAAAAGGTAGGAAAACTTATACAAACCTTGTACATTTTCCCCTACCTTTTCTTTCAAACCAAACACAACCTAAAGGATTTTGGTTCAAGAACATGTTTTACCAAACTTATGCTAGTCATGACCTACATACACTACAAATGGGAGACAAGATCTAATACTCCTAACAATGGAAAATTTTAAGTGGACTATTAGAACTAAGATGGGGATGTTGTGGGAAATTATAGGATATTAATTACCATGTGTGTAGTGTAAAAGAGAACCCAGATCTGTTGTAGACCTACAACTAATGACTTTGTTGTAGACCCAATGATTGATTGCCACCTGTTCTTTGCACAAGTGGTAGTCTTCTCATGTGTGGTTTACTTAACAAAGCCCATCGTTAGGTTAATAGTTTTGTTATTTATCTTTTAATTTGTATAGCCCAAGAATCCCATAATTGTATTTTTTTCTCCCATCCTATTTTAACTCTTCATCTCTTCCTCATCATCTTTTCCTTCCCAAGAAAACCTAATATACTTTTTCTTTTGTACAAACTCAACCAAAGCTATTGGTTTTCTTTTATACAAATCCAACCAGAGCAACCAGAACACTTTGAATAAAGACATTGATAATTATGTCCCTCCTTGTGTGTATGGTTGTGGTTATATAGGTGATGTATGCTACTCTACAAAGTCTAACCAAGTCATGTAACATATTGAGGATTCATAAAACAATAATATAATAATTATTTGTCCTAATAAACTCATATAATAATTATTTGTCAGAAACAACAATGGACAGAGGGGAAAATCAGATTCAAATAATCCATTTAACTTGTATTGTTGAAAGATGCTAGTAGTCAAAGTAGAATGAACACTTACCCAACACAGATATCTATATTCAAAGTGTTCTGGTAGCATTGGCTGAATTAATGTATACAATAGCCTAGAAATCCAATAAAATTGAGGTAAATTTTTTAAACTACCCCTATTGTTTAGCTAATTGACTAACTCTACCCTTAATGTTTAACTATTGTCTTGCACTACCCCTACTGTTTCTGGCAATTGACTAATTACTCCCCTACTGTTAGGGTTCCATCATAATCTACTCATAAGCCACACCACATGAGTGTTATATTTTGAAAAAAATGATAGTACTACCCTTATCTTCACCCTGACGTGCTGCTGATCGTCTGAAACATAGGGGTGTCAGTGCCTGTCATATGAATCTGATCTCTATTCATCGTGCAAAAAAGAAATTTCAATCTCTAGGTTCATTTTTTTGATAGAGATAAGATTTGCAGATTTGACAAAATCTGATCTATGTGAACTCAGAGAACAATCCAAATTCCCATCTTTATAAAATCCAAATTCCTATTTTCTCCATCAGAGAGATGTCGATGGTCGAAGGGAGTGGGGTTTTCATGTTCGCCTGAGGCTATGCTCAGGCCAAGACATTCTTTGGACCCCAAAGCTGATCATGCCATTGTTGAACTCTAAAGCTGGTGATCTTGAGGCTGAAGTTGGTGGCACAGGTTTGGGGGAGTTGGTGTTGCCACCACTGGGGGAGGAGAGGAGAATTCATCAGACCTTGGGATTTGGGTGCATGAGGGCACCCCTTTTGATCCCTCTCTCCAACCACTGCTACATCCCTTGCGATTCTTGTCAACGAAGAAAATAGGGTTTTTTCAAACGCAAGGGGAATGGGGGGTAGAAGAAGAAGAAGAAGATCTAGGAGTTACAAATTTGGAAGTTCTTCAGGAAGCAACAATTATGGGGAGTTCTTTCATTACTCTTCTTGGACTTCCGGGCACTCAAGCAATGAAACTCCTCCAAGATTCGCAATCCTCGGGAGTTGTAGATTTGGAAGTTCTTCATGAAATAACAGTTCTGGGGAGTCCTTTCACTACTCTTCTCGGACTTTTGGTCATCATTGAGAGATGTTCTTAATACACATGATAAGACTATCACTTGTGGAAAGAATAGGTGGCAATCAATCATGGGGTCGACTACAGCAGATCCGGGTTTATTAAAGAGGACACTCGATATTTTTTTACCATAAATGATAAGGGATTAAATGGATGGACGTGGCAAATGGACATGTGTTCACTTGTAATTAGTAAATAACGTGTTCACTCTAACTTGGGTTGTATAGCCTATTGTAAATAAATCAGATTTATCCTCACAAGACTGCTCATGCTTGGGAATATCTCCCATGAAAAAACCATTATGTACGGAGGGATTCCCAAATTCCCAATACACGAATATAAAAGACTGCGTGAACGGTCTGAGCATGGTCAGGCGAGCATCTCTATTGTACACGTGTTGTTTGTACGAATTCGGATTTGATTCTCACAGAGCGCGTTTCCTACAAAATTGTACAGCCGTACATTGTGAACATCTCCATAGCTTACATGTACGTATGTACGTAGATGTTCCAGATTTGTGGCTCCAAGTGCTATGAGAGGAGCAAATCCGAACTCGTTTGTACCTGCCCCAGCGTAGAACTATGAGTTGGACAAAAAGCCAGGCTGATCCATATCCATAATTGATAAAGGAACGACGTGGCAGTTTTGAGATCGACTGCTCCTCGCCTCCTCTCACTTCCTCTCTTGTGGTCGTCGTGGGACGGTGTGAGGGAGGAAATGAGAGATAGAGAAGGAGATTTGCAGAGGTGAAGGAACTTCAGTCTTTACTCTAGTCGGTTTAAGAAACGAAACACGCAAGTTGGGGAGTGAGGCAAGCAATGGCGTTAAGGTGTAGCAGTCTTCCCACCAAGGTAGAGGTAGCTACCCCTCACCATCTCCACTACTTCCACACCAAATCCTATAGCCACCGCCTTGCATCACTTTGCTGGAGACGCACGTTATCACAAGACGATATCTTCTCTGCAGCGGCCTCTTCCCTATCGGCGCCGCTTCAACCTTCCTCTTCCCAAGGCAAGTTATTATCCTTCGACTAGAGACTTTAGAACAGCTAGCTAGTTATCATTCACATCGTTTCGACTCTGCAGCTGCCCCAATTAATAAAGTGATCGCAAATCTTGAATGGAATTGTTTTTTTTTTTTTTTTTTTCTCAAATTGACAGTGAGGATATTCATTCTGAACTACATTCTATTCCCAGAGGCCAGACCTTATGTAGATAGCTCTGTTTCCCTGAACAATGATTGTGTGATGGAAACGCTCATGTAAGCTCTAGTTCTGGTACCTAATATCGGATGGGCGTTGGTGTTTTGACAGATAAATTCAACCATCTATGCCCTCATTATTATTCCCAAAACATTCAGTCTCTGGAAGCGGGTTGAGAATATCAACTGCTCTTTAATCTCATAGTACTAAACTAACAAAACAGACTTCATTCTTCTTGATGTTCACCATCTGATATAGGCTGGTCATGTAGGTCTTGTAGGGACAGGCTCATAATAATTGACGACATCTTGCAATTTACAGAATCGCTAACATGATTTCGAGGAAAATTCTTTTGAAATAAAATCCTAAAAAGCTTGGGTTATGACGATTGTTTTCCTACTTTGTTCTAATCGCTGGGCATATTCGAGAATCAACTCAACAATTTTTATTTTCAGTTGGCAGTAGTTTTGCTAAACTCTCCAATGTATTACAGGACAGAGGTGGTTCATTCCAAATTTTTGTTCACTATTTTCTTAAGCTTCGTTTAAAATGTTTAGCTTCTTTATTTTGTTGGTTCCCCTATCATTTGGTATTTAGCTGATACCTTTTTTTTTTTTTTTTTAATGTAAGAAACGATCTGATTTTGCAAGCATCTTATTTCTCAGATAGGTCTTGCATACCATTAAGGGTGAAATGTTCTGCTTCGACGGCAGCAGCAATCAATCTGGCTCCAGGAACCCCCGTTAGGCCTACAAGTATATTAGTTGTTGGGGCTACTGGAACTCTTGGAAGGCAAGTAGTGAGGCGGGCTCTTGATGAAGGCTATGATGTAAGATGCCTTGTAAGGCCTCGGCCAGCTCCTGCTGACTTCCTTCGTGACTGGGGAGCAACAGTTGTCAATGTAAGTTTTAGATGCTTCTATTTCGTGCTCACTGAGAACATTACATATTCAATCATATTTATGATATTGCTATTTCTAGTTTATCTGTAGGCTAAGTTGCTTGCTATCTTTGATTTTTCTTTCTGATCATAATTCTATCCTTATAAGGGTGGGTCTTAGCTACTGGTTTTGTAACTATCTTCTTTGTAAATCAGATCAGTTGTACAACCTACGTGGTACCAGGTATAGAGAGTAAGGTAGTAAGGGTATTTGCATCTTATTTCTCATATTTACTGGTAGGAGTTACTATTGTATTTCTGTACTATTTTAAACTTTTGACATATATATAGAAAGGGTATAACACCCACTTATTCCCCCAAAATACTCTTTTATATTTGTCTCTCTTCTTATCTTCTCTACCTTCTTCCTCTTCTTTTAGACACTAAAAGATTCAAGTTTTTTTTTTTTTTTTTTTGAGATATTCGTAGCAACTTGCATTGGGTTTGGTAGCAATTTAATTTTATTACTCAATAAAATTAGTTGAAGTATGCTTGCCTTAAGTGTTTGTACTTCAAGTGCCTGTAATTGTTCTTGTGAGGGAATTCAAGAAAAGGGTGAAATGTGCCTGCTTTATGTGAAGACTGACGATCAACTTTCTGAATTTTGAGACAAGCGGAAGTGGTAGCTAAAATCAAACTGACTAATGTATTGAGCATGGTGAGAGAATTCAAGATTATTTCTTCTCCAGGTTCAGTAGGGAAGACTATGGATAATGCCCCTATGCCAAGCTTCCAACCTGACTGATCATATCTTTCTGGACCTACCTAACAGCCAAGTGAACCCAGATCTGTCTTAAACATTTCTCTGAGCCAATAATTTGTTGCCTATCAACAGAATTCTGAGTCTGGACAGTCATCTAACGCTGACTAGTAAACACTGTTGGCTTATATAGGGGTGCAATTTATTCAGATAACTTGAATTAGACCATAAAAGGGTTTCAAGCATTTTGTTTAGGATTTTTTTTTTTTTTTACATAACAATGATTGGTGCAAATATTCTTAGGTAGTTTTGCTTTCTAATAGGTGCTTAGATAAATGGAGGTAACATTTCTGAACTCCTAAATGGTCCTTCATGAAAACAACAGTCTTTAATTCCTTTATTTACTTTAGAAGTTGATGCCATAAATCTCAGAGGGTAATAATAATGTGATATTGGTTTGTAAAGTCTCTTGACTACCAGTCATGAGTGAGCTGAACATTGCTCTGTCTGTCTGTCTGTCCGTGTGTCTGTCTCTTGCTCGCTCGCTCGCTCTCCATTTGGACTTCATTCTGAAATGTGAAAGTTTTAACTATGTTTGAACAGGCGGACTTAAGCAAACCAGAGACTATACCTGCAACACTGGTTGGCATTCATACAGTAATTGATTGTGCTACAGGGCGTCCAGAAGAGCCTATAAAAACGGTAAATACCAATTCAGAGTTCTGTTTGGAGTTCCTTTTCCCAAACAAATAACCTAATTTTGTATCAACTGGTGTTTGTAGCTTCTCTGATATGCATTTTGCTGCTTCATTTTTCTGTATTTTGGAAACTGTCATAAGTACAACAACAAACTTTGATGTCATGGGAACATCAATCACTGCCATTATCTTCCAACAGCCAACTGGAAAGCCAAAAAATGGTGTAGTTGGTTACCGTGCTAGTTCCACACAATAGATGTCCTGGAATTGAACCTGTATCTTAAATGGAGAGCATGCTTCACCTCAAGTATAAAGCAATATCCTCTACTACATACCAATGTCATTGCATCTATATATCCTCTTTGGTATAATCTTCTTCAGATATGAATCTATTATTCAAATGAAGTGTTGAAATGTAATGATACTGTTAGCAGATGTGTGAACAGGGATATTTATGTCTTTCCATTTATTTTATATTGTAATAGTCTTTTAGGTTGCATTAAAAACCTTGCTCTCCTCTCTTTCTCTCTTTTATTTTTTCTGTTTTATTACATGGTGTCAGAGCAATTTTCTTGGGCTTCAATCTACTCTAGAAGATAACTAGAAGCCTGCAATTGGTTCTGGGGTGCATGAGATAATATGCCCACAAGTCTACTGGGTTCTATGAAATCTGCAATTGGATCTAGGGTGCATAAGATAACCTTCAGATACACATAAACCATTATATAACTGATAGTAACAAAGATATACTGTCTTTTTTTAATGAACTATTGTAGACACTTGCTAATTGATTATTCAAAACTATTTCAGCCTGAAAAGAATTCAGAGAGTAGGTTTGACATTTTTAATCATCACCTTCAGTTGTTAATAATTGGAATTTAGTCATGTCATTATATTGTTATTGCAGTTTTGCAGATTTGCTTGCACAACAGATGCATTAATTGGTTGCTTCGATAATCCTATTGGCCCAGCCAATTTCTTTAACTGGATGGCTTGTTCACTCATCAGAACCAGCAATTCATTCTTTTAAAAGCAATTTAATGAAATCCCATTAACCATTCCTGCATCTACAACTTGAACCATAATCTTGCTTCTATGTTCAGTCCTGTTTGAAAATCATAAAGTATATTGCCATCCAGCATTTGTCTATTGGAATTCTAAAGACCAAATAAATATAGTGTTCCATGGCTGTGATACATCATTTCAATTAAACTACTTTTGTTTTTATTTAATCAAATTAATAAACTATAATCCTACACTTATATGCTTGAAATTGCATCTCAATTGGTTGACATAATGCATTGCGACCATGAGGTCTCAAGACTGGATTTAGTTTAACAACCAAAAGTCAAATGCATGCATACACACAAAAATAGATATGATCACGATCATAGGTCTTTGCAGTTTGGTTTAGTACCAGACTACCAGTCTACCAGTACACCGTTAATTTTAGGTGGCATGAAAAGCTTGTGCCTTGAAGATTGTGTTCAGACATGTGAAAAGACTTGGTCAACAATTGGTAATTTAGTATGTTATTATTTACAGAGTTATGGTCTTTTTTAATCCACTTGTTCTGTTTAGGTAGATTGGGAAGGCAAAGTTGCTTTAATACAATGTGCAAAAGCAATGGGGATTCAGAAATATGTATTCTTTTCTATTCACAACTGCGACAAGCATCCCGAAGTTCCTTTAATGGAGATAAAGTATTGCACTGAGAAATTCCTAGAGGAGTCAGGTTTAACTTACATTGTCATCCGATTATGTGGTTTCATGCAGGTAACCCATCAGCTCTAACTAAAACTTTTTATATTTCTTCAACAACGGCATTCCATTGAATGTACATTTAAATTAAAATAATTTTACAACTTCATTTTTCAGTTTTTAAGTCGTTTATTTTCTGTTTATACTTTTGCACAGAAGCAGTTGTCATGAAGTTATTTCCATTTTTACAGGGTATTTCTTTTGATCAAGTTTTTTTTTTTTTGATACGTAAAAGATCATTAAATTTCATTTAATCAAGCTTATACTGGGGTAATTATAGAATGCTTGGAGATAAAGCCTAGCCTTATTGATGGAAGTAATGGTACATTAGGGATATCATTAATTAGTAAAACTTAGTATACTAAAGAATCTTTCTACTTCAATCTGTTTGTGTGGAATAAAAAGAGAGTAGTTTAATTTTCTGACATGGAAAAAATCAGGGCATCCTGCATTTTGGACTCTAAGTTTCTGATTTATAGAAATTTCAATTCCCTCTTGGGGTGGTGATGTAGGACAAAGAGGAGACTGCAAACCAGATTTGTGATATGCTGAATGGAGAAGCAGCAATAAGGTTAGAGATTGTAGGAAAAATTAAGTTAGTAAAATGTTGGGAATTGATTTATCTTGATTCTGGTAAGTTTAGGCTGTGAGAGGTTTGAAGGAAAAAGTAGGGAAAATTAGGAAAACCTTTACAAATCTTTTATAGGTTTCCCTACCTTTCCCTACCTTTTCCTTCAAACCAAACATAGCCTTAGGGAAGATATTAGTGGGTTTAGGATGGAGAAAAAATGAAGTTTAGGGGAAAAACCAATTGAATGTGCAACCTTTAGCAGTACAAGGCGCAATATGAATTATATTATCTTATGTTTGTGGTCTAAGGACATGAGCTGAAACGGGATACAACAAACAAGAGGAGAGAGATAAAGAGATTGAGGGAAATTATACCTCGCAAAAACAACTTCAAATCAAATCTAATCCATATTCATTCAATATCTTAACTGAAGCCTTACAATAGATTTATAAAGCTCTATTGTAGCCAAGGCCTGGGCTTTGCTTAACAAATTTAAATACATAATGACCAAAACAAGATTTCCTAAAACTATACTACTTGGCTTGGTAGAAACTTCTAATCTCAAACAAACTTCTTAAAGAAAGTAAGAACCACATTCTAAAGAACTAAAAAAAATACTGAAAATAATAA
The DNA here is from genome assembly GCF_000365185.1 of Nelumbo nucifera. Next base: position 597,417 of record NW_010729245.1, on the reverse strand, counting down.
ATCATGGTGTTGTTATATGTAAGGGGCCGTTTCTTTGTGAAAGGGTAAAATCTCAGGTTGACAAGCTTGAGAATGCAGCTTCAAGTATGTGAAGAGTGTGCAAAAAAATTCCAAAGGTTAGGCCTGTGTCCAGTCCACCTCTGCCAGGACCAACATTGGGTAACAGCCTTTCGGTGATTTTACTATGAATATTAATTCCAAGAATTACTAGAAGTAGTAAGATCACTTTTACCGCAAATAGTAAACTTCTTGAAGAATAAAACTTAACCTTATGACCACATCCATGATTTCTCTTCAACTTCAGCTCCTGTATTAGGCGGACTGTGCAAGGAGAAATTGGGTTAATATTAATTCCAACAATCACGGTGTTTCTGTACCAGATAAAGGTCAAGTGGGAGAGTAGATCGAGAAAAATAGTGTCCTAGGTGCTTGTCTTACTTGGACTGCAAAGTGAGGGAAAACAGGTGACACTAATTCTTGATTTAGAAGGTAAGGGCCAATAAACAGAATTGTGACTGTAGTCAGCTCTATAGGGTTGGTTTTATGGATAATCTGTATCTTTTCCACAAGCAATAGGCCATATTGGAATTTGACTAGCATCAATTAATTACAAAGCTTTGGAAGATGAACTTATGGTGACGAGCACAGGAAATTCCTGATTTAGAAGAGACTAATTCCTGATTTAGAAGGACCAATAAACAGAATTGACTGTAGTCAGATCTAGAGGGTTGGTTTTATAGATGATCTGTATCTTCTCCACAAGTAAAAGCCTCATATTGGAATTTGACTGGCATGCAATTAATTACAAAGCTTCAGAAGATGAACTGTATGGTGAAGAACACGGGAAATTCCAAATGCTATAAAATGGGTTAAAGAAAAATCACTTCAATTCATTATCAAATAATCAATAAAAAAGTACCATGAAAATACTTACAAAAAAAAAATAAAAGCAAAGAAAAGAAATTTTAGTCCCACTTTGCTAAAAGCTAAATATTATCTGCAAGATCTACAGTAGGATGCATTGGGTGCGCCATACATTTCTGTGGGTCCCCAACAGAGTGTGGAGGATGCTGAGATGATTATGTTCGACAGTAGTTCTTTGGACAACCTTGGTGAGGCTGGTGTTGGCGGTGTTTTTCAGAGGAGAGATTGCAGCATCTGCTGAGTCTTCAGTGGGCCAATTGGGTTTGCTAATTCCACAAAAGCTGAAGTCTTAGCTGCATTGACAGGGCTTCGAATAGCTAAACAGATGACCTTACCATCTTTATCTACTGTGGTTGATTCAAAGAACACTGTTAGTTGGCTGTGGACCTTGGAGGTTGGTTCATTTCTTGGACAAAGCCAGAGACTTTAGCCTTGATGCATCATAGCCTAAGGTGGATCCCCAGGGAGTATAACAGCTTGGCTGATGGGTTTGCAAAAGCTGGTGTGCATAGGGAGAATATGTATTGTGACAGCATTCTGCCTTTGTAAAGTTTTCTGGAGAGGGCTCTTTTTGTATTTTTTGTTGATATGTACATCCCCTCATGTACACTTTGTTCTCTTTTTTTATATAATTCAGTTATACTTTTCTCCAAAAAATAATGGGAAATGAAGAAAAGAAAGAATGGTGCTGTCATGACATGGGCCTGGGGCCTGGAAAATTCCATGTATAGGGGTGCAACTTAGGTGGTCTCAGGTTGAGAATTTGTAGAAACTTGAAGGGGCCTGGGCCTAATGTAGTGTATATTCTTCAAATCAGGTGTCTGACTTGCACGGTTGTACCCCCTACCCATGTAGCCAAAACCCAGGCAGTCCCAACTGCTTGTTACATTACTGTACGTATTGACACCACTCTCTCTCTCTCTCTCTCTTTGATCGGTATACTTAAACCATTATTTAATCTTCAACCATTAATCAATAGAAGTTTTTTGTTACAGATCAAAAAGTGCTGATCACAGTCCTTTTCTGGGCTGATCTTCATGTACATGGTCCTGCATTATCACCTTAAACTGAATGGTCAGAGATGTAAATTAACTTTCAGACAAGAAAGATACATGTTGCTTGCTTCAAATAAAATACTTTGGTACTAGATATATATGCTAGCATGTCTTCCTCATTTCCTAGTTTCTTTCTCTGACCATGCCTTTTTCTGTCTGACAATTACTGATACATCCTGCCAATTTGTCCAGGCCTTGATCGGTCAGTATGCAGTGCCTATACTAGAAGAGAAGTCTGTCTGGGGAACTGATGCTCCAACAAGAATAGCTTACATGGACACACAGGTCAAAATTTATTTCCAATTAGGTCCCTCTGTGGTTTCTTGAAGGTGAATATGCTGTATTTTGTACCTAACATTGGTGAGCATCTAAATAGGTTATTTCTTTTCCAGGATATAGCTCGACTAACATTCATAGCTTTACGGAATGAGAAAATCAACAAGAGGCTTCTCACATTTGCTGGGCCTCGTGCATGGACAACCCAAGAGGTAAAGAACTTATGTTATCATGGGCATATTCATTGTGTAGGGTAATACTCTGCATGTGTTGTTTGCTACTTTTTGTCCAATTTAGAGAATTCATAAATAAGTATGCTAACTTGGATGTTTAGCCTTTCATATTTTCTAGCAGTATCCTTATGTTCTGTTTTCTAACTGTATTTTTGTTTTAATCCTTACTACTCTATTAGCACAGTTGAAAATCCTATTCTTTAGTTGCAGCCATTGATCAAGGATCATTTCCTTCTAGAAAAATGACAATGCAGAATCTATTCTTTGATGCTAGGACTGATCTTTTTGGTTGCAGGTGATAACATTGTGTGAGAGGCTTGCAGGGCAAGATGCAAATGTAACCACTGTTCCTGTTTCAGTCTTGAAATTCACTCGCCAACTGACCCGATTTTTTCAGTGGACAAACGATGTTGCTGATAGATTGGCATTCTCAGAGGTACTAGTACTTCAATTTTTTTTCCATGTCACACTAGTAATATTGCTTAATGTATTCCTCTAAAGACATTATAAGTGTGGTAAATCTTAATATTGGGCATATCTAGAAACAGGAGGTAACATGTTTAGTCTGAAGTCACATTGAGTCTTCAATCCTCCTTCCATTATAATTGCACATGCTGTTCGGATGGACTGTACCAAAATGGTGCAACTGCTCATTTTAAGAGTGATATATAAACTTAATCAACTAAACTAAACCTTTCCCCAACCATACAAGGGCTACACTAATACTGTTGCAGTCCTCAAATGGTTTCTATACTCTCAAGTCTCAACTTGTGTCTTTCTGGCACCCTCTAGAACATTCAGAATCATTGACTTGCATCAGACACTCCTTTTCCGTGCAATAGGTGGTCTTCTCTGCACATGCCCAAGATGAATTATATTGAGATGGGCGTCTGCATATTAACATCATCAAACTCTGAGAATTGAGGATGACAAAAATTGTACATGTGGTGCTTTGACTTGTGAATCACTATTTGATGTCTCATGCATGGGATATATTCTTTCAAAAGTATCTGTTTGAGCATTGAGAGACATCTTTGTGGACATGTTGGAAGTTATACCTCATCAATTCTTTGCCCACCTAAAGCAATGCACTCAAATGGATGATTATAGTGTTCTCATCTCCTTAAAATTCTAACTAGTCTGATTCCTTGACACATTTCTTAGCCCATTATTGTAAAAGATGTTATGCGTTAATACTTCTTTCTTATCTTTTTCATATTTATATTTATTATATATTATCTATGTTATCTTTTACCCTAATGTGATTTATTTTCCACTACTGCTGGATTTAGGTAGCATGTTTGGTTTATGGCAAATAAACCTATCAGCTATCAGCTAACTTGAATGGTGGCATTTCTTTTAGGTTCTTACAAGTGATACAGTTTTCTCGGTTCCCATGACTGAGACATATAATCTACTTGGGGTGGATCAGAAAGACATTGTGACGTTAGAGAAATATTTACAGGATTACTTCACAAACATACTGAAGAAACTGAAAGACCTCAAAGCCCAATCAAAGCAGACCGACTTCTACATTTGACAAAAAAAAAAGGCTTCTATTGTTGACCGTAAATTTCTACATTTAGGTGTATATGTACGAGCACATGTTTTTTTTTTTTTTTTAATTCTTTTTCTTGGTAAAACGGACACATGGTTAAACGAAAGGAGAGCAATTAAAGAGAGGGAAGTGAAGGTAGGGAATTTGTTTGGTTTTACATCCTCTTTTTCTTATTTCCTTTCCTCCTTCCTTGCTGTTTCATTATCATCCTGGCCTCGTTCATTTTTTGGTACCCAGGGTAACGTGCTTTTCTGATTCCAAGGAAAAAGTTGTTCAGGTAAAGGAAAAGATAGGGAGAGGAAGGAAACGGTAGGAAAATCTATACAAACCTTGTACAAGTTTTCCTGCTTTTCCCTCCCTTTCCCTATATTTTCCTTAAAAACAAACACAGCCTTAAAAGAAAATGTTATTTTGTGCCAATATTTACCCAGGTAACACAAAAATACAGGTAATAGTAGCACAAAAATACGGGTAAGTTGGTCAACTACCTGGTTGAGCAATTTACCCCCTCCTCCCCCGGTCCGCAACATACTGGTAAGTGGTAAACAAACAAGGCCTTGGTATTTGTAACCTATGGGGTAAAGTTTTTCTTACCTTTCCCTTCCTTTTCCTACTTTTTCCTTCAAACCACACATAGCCTAAAGGGTACATGGAAATTTTGGTAATAATGTGAAACTGCTTGATCATGAAATATAGTGTTTCACACCAATCTATACCCTTTTTTTAATTGGACTACAACTGGGGGAGGGGGCATCCCGTCCCTTGTACCCATAACGCCTCCAACCCTGGTGGCAATGGTTTTTTTATTGATTTCTTTTCGAAGGGGCTACACAATGGAGGTAGCCCATCCCTCAATTCAGGTGCAGGTGGGATTCGATCCCAATTCTCTGCCATGACCAGCAAGAGACCTTACCAACCAGTTGGTTGGCATCTTGCTGGTGGCAACGGGGTTTGATCCCAAACTAGAGAATTTGTCAACTAAGCCACTATCAGTTCTTCCTTTCTGTACCTTTGTTTTTGTTTTTGTTTGTTTGTTTGTTTGTTTTTTTTTTTTTTTCTGGTTAAAATGCTGTACCCTTGTTGAATCTTTATTTTTCAACCATAAGAGGGACAATACACCATTTTTCAAAATACCGTATGAAAAGATCGCGTGAGAAGAGAAGAGATGAGAGGCTTTCATAATTCATTATCTCCTCTCTTCTCTTCGATGACTGATTGTGAAATTTATTCAAGCAGGTGACAGGAATTAACTAGTAGTGGTGATAACAGCAGCGGGAGGGCAGAGGGGGCTGAAATACATCTTGGGTCTTACTTTTCTCAACCTGTACTTTGAATTTCATATATTTAGAACCCAAAAAGGATATACCTCCTTCGTCCCTTAGCTCTCAACCTGTACTTTGAATTTCATATATTTAGAACCCAAAAAGGATAAACCTCCTTCGTCCCTCAGCTCTCAACCTGTACTTTGAATTTCATATATTAATTGCTACCTTGCTTAGCGGCTCTTGTTTCCTATGAGGAAAGAATTCAGAGCGTGAATCCTGTGGACCCTTCGGTTTATAGAAAGCATGCAACTGCCAAAGAAAAATGAATACATTGTCTTAATAAATTAACAGGAGTTTAACAGGATCGCTCGGCTAATAATGGTTTAACTGGTTGAATCAGCCACTAAAAGACAAAAAAACACCCCCCAATAATACTTCCCTCTCTCATTCATAATCCCCTCCCATGTCTCTCAAGTCTCAACATATTGTAACTAGACCACCGGCCACCACAACAATCGACGTTCAGCACGAGGCATCAACCGACGACCAAAGACCGACAATAAATTCTTCTTATCTTTCTCCTCCACCTTCTTCTTCTTCCCCTTTTCTTATTCTTTTTCTCATTTTTATCAACAACAATCCTCTGAAATCTTAAGGTCGTGTCCCAGAACTCCAACACCTTTTGTCTGATCCGGCAACAAGGAATCAACCGCTACTAGTTTCTGTCAGAGTAAAGTAAGTCTATCCTTCAAAATTAAGATCATTAAAGTAGGCTAAGCTCTGACATTTGAGGGGGAGAAAAGGAAATCATGAATAAAGCCGGATTGCTACTTGAGGTAATAGGAGAAAAAATCCTTCCAGGGACAGTTAAAAAATCAATTGTTCGTCATTACCTTCATTTCTTGCTTTCTCCTATTCCCCAATCCTTACTAAGTACATGTAGATTTTCCAAGAGCATTTAAACACTTGAAATTATGGACTGAATAATCCAAGAAGCAATCGGCTGTAGCACAATTACATGAAGTTTGAATTACAGTCGATCTGATCCCGACACATAGACACACAGAAGTTGGTAGCAAAAGATTACCTGAAAGTCTGAATACTAGAGCAGAAAACATTGATCTCATGATGCATGAAATCAACTAATATGTCGGTTGCAATGCAAGAGCGAGTAGTATTCTGATTGATTTTAGCATTCTTTATTGTTTTTCAAATTTTCTTTTTCTACCTACATATCCTGTACTTCCATTCCGTCTGTGACAGAAAGAGAAGAAGAAGATTGATGATTTTACCACCGGTCACTGATCATCGGTCTCTCAACTTGGTCGCTGTGGTTTAATGTTGAAAGACGGTGAGAGGGGAATTTGAATGGAAAAGGTTGTCGTTTTTCACTTTTTGGTCTTTTAATGGCTGGTTGGACCAACCTTAACAGAGCAATTCTGTTAAATTCCTGTTAACTTAATAAGGTAACGTGCTCATTTTTCATTCGCAGGTACATGTTTCCCGTGAACCCGAGGGTCAAAGAATTCGAACTCAAGAATTTGTCACCGGTAGACTAGATCCTGCTCTCCCTTTATCGGAACACCCACATAAAACCTTTGGTTGGGTACCTTTCAACGTTGACGAAAGGAAACAAGGGCTTATAATAGGGAGGTCACTAGGGACAACAATTAGAGGAAACAAACCACTTTCTGTGCTTCAGTGCCTGAATTACTTTCATTTTTCACACGGTTTTTGGCAGCTGGTGGCATACTGTTATTTGGTAGTAACCAGTAGATCCACACTGAATTCCTTCCAACTCTGGCTTTGCAAAGTTTAATTAAAACACCTGTCACTTGTCGTTGGTTAGTGCGCAGGAGGTGTAAGAAATCTCGACTCGGATTAGATATTGGGAACACTAGACTTGACTCTTCACTTCTTCAGCAGTCCTCCAATCAAAAGAGACAGCGTGTATGTAGATTTTCAAGTTTCAACTTACGCGAGCTCCTCAATAAGGCTGCTATTTATAAAATACAGTGTAAACAGGTTAGGTCGCAGCTACAAAACCGGTTTTTTTTCTTAAATTAAAATAGTTCGCTCATTTATGTTGTTTAATCAAATCTAATTAACTTTCCTCACTTGAATAAAAAAGTGAAGTCTACAGACTCAGAAAAGAAAAATTGTCATTACAACCGGATCATTATCAAATTAATTAATTTTATATAGTGATAATAATAATAATATAATATAAAATCGATACAATTTGGTTTCACGTCCAGGCCACGAACCATTTAATTTTTTTTCTCTTGCTTTTTATTTCTCTCTTATTCTCTATCAAACCAAACAGTCCTATTTTCCTCCTCCTCCTCCTCTCTCTCTCTCTACATTTATTTTCATCTATATCTCACTTCTCCCTTCGTTGTCTTGACGTGCATTTTAATTTTCTTTGATTTGATGGCCAATATCTCGAACGCTTGGTTAAGAATCTATGAATCGATAGATAATTAGATACCCACCAGTTTTGCTCTGTAATGTACTCCAAAAGAGCACGACCCAAAATACAAAAACCTTTTCATATTGGAATCGGGTTAGTGGGTCTGTGCTTCCTCTTAGCTAGAAAATTTAAAATAAAGAAAAAACAGAGAAAATAAAGAGAGGAAAGCAACCCAGAAACCAATCTCTCATGATTCTCATCCCCACCTAGCCACTCTCTCTTCGATCTCTCTCTATATAGTTAGTTTATGCCTTCATGACAAAAACCAAAAGCAAGATTCGAGTCTCTGTTATCATCGATGAGGATGTGCGACAGGATAGATAAAGAGGTAGAAGACAAGAGCAGAGATGCTGAACAACCATCCGTATGATAGTCACTGGTAATAACCAAATCATGTTCTTTACTAGATGGGCTTCCGATCTCCCCTGGCGTCTCCTCCTCCTAATCCTCCCTCCCCTCTCTTTCATCGCCTTTCTTTATCTCTCCACCACCACCACCACCACCACCACCAACTCCTACTCTTCTTTTGCCCCTCTAACATTCTTCCTTCCTGATCGCAACCCTCAATCTCCGTCTATTCCCTCTATCACCGTCCCCAGTAATAAATCGCCGGAGAATCGATCGCTGGCGAAGAAGAAGGAGGATTTGAAGCGGTCGAGAATTGCTATCTGCCTTGTGGGTGGGGCGAGGAGGTTCGAACTCACGGGACCATCCATCATCCAGAACCTGTTGATGGTTTACCCGAATTCAGATGTTTTCCTGCACAGTCCCTTGGACCGCGACTCCTTCAAGTTGTCTCTCCTCAAGGACGCACCCAGGCTGGCTTCCGTTAGAATCTTCGAGCCCAAACCTTTACCAGAGACCGACTCACAACTCCAAGTTCTCACTGCGCACAACTCCCCCAACGGCATACAGGTTTATCTCCCTCCCTCCCTTTCTCTCCTCTTCTCTTGCTGATGAATGATATAATTTTTTTGGGTAAAAAAGGAGTGATGGGAAACTGGGAGTGAATAAATTCTGGATTTGGGTAAAAATTCTGGACTTTTTTTTAGTGATTTATGGGTTTCAAATATTTTAGAAATTAGAGATTTTAAAGTTTGAAAAAAATAGTCACGATAATTCAGGCGAAACATGCTTGTCAGCTGCCTGTTACTTAGTGTTAGGTAATCTTCGCTGGAGAGTCCCGTACTGAATTGAATATTGATAATGAGATGGGATTGTCGGATGAGACGATGATCGCAATTCACAGGGCTCGCCTCCTAGCGGTTAGCATGTAGCGTCTTAGTCAAAATTAAAATTTGAATCTGTTGATTACTAATATGTTCAGTTCAGAGTTCAGACAGTCTTTGAGACAAAGAATGAAAAAGAAATTATTTATACCAGAAATTATATATCTTTTTCAATACACGGGCGGCGTGTATTGGTGTTTAAAATGGGATGTTTGATATTTTGAATTATTGTAGATATTATTTTTTGAAATATTTATTCTTTTTTATTTTTACATAAATATATAATAACCTTTTTATACATAAAATGTTATTATTAAAATGAACAAAATTTTCTCAATACGATTTGTCAATTTTAGACAAATTATTTACCTACATGGGAGCAGAAAGATGACTATTACTTACCATGTCTGAATCTCCTACTAACAGAACAGTTCCAACACCCTCCCAATATACATCTTATACATGGTGAGCCCTATTTTATAGTGGGCCCAGTATCATGGTAGGATGTGCTGGGTTAGTTATGTTAAGAGGGTATTGAAACATGTTCAATGGGAGTTATTTGGAGTTGAGATTTTCTGCCAATAAAAACACGTTATAATCCTTGATCTAACACCACACTTCACATCGTGTATCTTATACCAATTTCACAATATATCTTGGTTCTACATCGGAAATATCTTTCGAACTTGTATTTATTATTCATAAAGAGATATTTATAATATAGGGTAGATGTAGCTATGAATTTATGAGAAACAGATCCTAATTCAAAAGTGAAACCCCACATATATGAAATATGTGGTGTAAGATCATGTTGGTAAAGGGTTTGAACGTATTTTATTTACAAGTGATCCGAACTCATTCCATTGGCAAGGGATCCCACTTCTTGATGAGATCACACCTCCGCCCCACAATGTCCCACAGCGAATTCCAATACACGGCGAGGATTTACTGTGGGACGTTATGGGGCGGAGATGTGAACTCCTTAATTGCTCGGATGAGTGATACGGTTGACCTAACACAAATGGACAATTCACTTCAACTTGTCTATTACTCTTATGTCTCTCTGTTGATCTGGAATCCTGAAAATGACAGTTTTGTAATTTTAGTTGTACTTCATTTATTTATTTATTAATTATCTGAATGATAAGATATGCTTGTGTTTGTTTGTGTAGGGTCTGCTGCAATACTTCAACCTTGTGGAGGGATGCTTCACAATGATCAAAACGTATCAAATGCAAAACAATTTCACCTATGACTGGATAGTCCGTACCCGGGTGGACGGCTACTGGTCCGCCCCGCTCCAGCCCGAAAACTTCGTACCCGGCCGCTACCTGGTTCCCCCCGGCTCCAGCTATGGTGGACTCAACGACCGTCTCGGCATCGGCGACCTCAACACCTCCATCGTTGCCCTCTCCCGCCTGTCCCTCATCCCCGGCCTCAACTCTGCCGGCTTCACCCAACTCAACTCTGAGGCTGCCTTCAAAGCCCAACTCACCACTCAAGGCGTCCCCTACTTCACCAACCGCCTACCATTCTGCGTCGTCACCGACCGCCAATACTCGTTCCCCCCCGGCCGCTACGGAGTTCCCGTCGCTTCCATCTCCAGTCCGGGCCCGCTCAGCGGGGCCAAGTGCAGGCCCTGCACACCTGTCTGTGCCGGGCCTTGCGTCGCCAACGTTATGGGCACTCTTGACCGGGGCTGGAGTTGGACCGATTGGTCCGGCGGGAGTCTTCAGCTCTGCGACGCCCACGCCGAGTGGGAGTCTGGGTGGGAGAAGATCTTCGACCATGCTGCCGGTAAGAAACTCGCCGCAGCTAGAAAGAGAGTTGGATCGTTAAGCTTGGCGGATTGTGTTGGTCGTTTCGAAGGGATGAAAAGACGGACCGTCAATTGGGAAGCTCCGCCGGCGACGGAGATCTGTACATTAGGTGGTCGGAGTCGGAAATAAACATACAGGTATCGAGACAAACACGTAACCAAAATGCACAGTGTACGAGACATCGACAATTTTGTAGAAAAATTCTTTTTTCCCCATTTCTTTCCTATACATGTCTGTGTTTTGTAGTTGGTCTTATTCCTTTTGTTACAGTGTAATGATAGAATGACATGGAAATTTACCTAAACGCATCCATCATGTATTTTTTTTTTATCTGAAGGACAAAGTTATTGACTTTGTTCCATAATGTAAGCAAAATAGAGCTTTGAGCAATTCAATCTATTAGGCCTATACATGAGCGTGGACAAAATTATATCATATACTGTTTAAAGATGTCATGCATTATTGCATGAGACTTCAAAGATGTTTAATTCAATTCAATGTTTTAAAATGGGAAAATTACTGATAAGTAACTTGTATTTTAGGGGTTGTGTCAAGTCAATCTTTAAACTTTGAAGCTTTTCTATATCATATTGAACTTTAAATTATGTTTAATAGGTTATTATTCATTAATAGATGTTAACAAATAAGTAAAATGATAGAAATATTCATCAGGTGTTATCTAATTTTCTTTTTCTATCAGTTTTATACAAACCAATTCAAGAGTTGAACAACTTGAAATGGTAGCGCTTCAGATGCGACGATTGTAGTGGAGAATCGTTGTGTTCGTTAATGTTGAGCTCTTATAGTCTTCTTTTGCACGTTTGGGGAGCAGGAGCTTCAATAGTTGATTGGTGTTTAGTTTCATAACCCTTTTTCTCCTTTCCATTTTTTTTAACATTCAACGAAATGGGTAAAATGATTAGAAAAATACCATAAAGGGTAATTTTGCCATTTTATAATTATTTAATTTACACCTAATGTCACGTGATGGTGTTGACTAACAGTCAACTAATGACAGGGACATATTAGACACGATTTGAAAGTTTAGGGTACCATAGAGACACGTTTTGAAGTTCAGTAACTGACTTAACACAACTCCCAAGTTAGAGGGTACTGAAAAGGAATTTTCCCTTTTAAAAATTGATCTGGAATAGGAATCGCTTTGGGTATTGGTTTTTGGGTCAGCATTTCATTTTCCTAGTCTAAATGGGTGATTTATTGTAATTTTAAAAAATACAAAATAATTAAAATAAAAAAGTAGCCAAAAACCATCGTTCGGGTCAAATAGGTTGACATTTTGACCATTCGAGTCAGCAGACTATTGAGTCAAAAGGTTTGATTGTTCAGGTCAATGACGGTTCAAAATTCATGGTTCAATGCATGTTGTAGTGTGGACCAATGAAATGGATCATGATATCTTCAAATGAACCACATGCCAGGGGAGTTTTGTAGATATAGAGATCGACCAATGGATGGGAGCCACGTGTTTACACTAGGCCACGCAATAGCACTTGCACCACTTGGGTATTGTTGAAGCAAGATCAAATCTCCCCACAAGAGGCCTGATGAGGGGCATTTTGGTCATCATTGACACGTGGACGCTGTTTGAGACATAGCGTCCAACTCAGCAATACAACTTGACAAACCAGCACGTAGCAATCGACAACAGGAGTGCGGCCGAGCTGGGGCGAGCTTAGACCACTGACAACGCTAGCTCGCCCAGAAACCGTCTCGCATGCCACACCCACACGAACACAGTTACTGCGACAATAGGAACAGCTTGCCGAACTGTATGCCACAAGACCCACGAGCGACTTGTAACCGTAGGCGAACCTAGAAACTAACAGTCCAACGCACTCCAAATTGCGGAAACATCTCCGCAGCAGACTCAAAGACGTTGCCTGATGGCATCTGAACCTCAAATAGCTATAAAAGGACCCCAAGATCACTCTGAAAGGTATGCGCACAAAAGCTCTTGAACTCTCTCACATACTCTTACTAAAATCTCCTTACCAACTTAAGCATCGGAGTGTTCGCTTGGGTAAAACCTACCCAAACACTCTAATTCTTCTCTTTTCTCAGCCCTTCTCAGCTTTGACTTATAGTTACTAGCTCGACATTGCTAGATCTGAACCTAATTCGAACCAAGTCATTAACACAAGGGAGTGAGTGGATAGCGTATCATCAGGGCTGCCCCACAAAGTCCCATAACACATTCTTGCCGTGTATTGAAAACATCTGATAGTACCAAAACCGATAATATCATCATGGAAGATGTGCTGTGGGATGTAGTGGGGCGGCCCCTTGTGGGGAGGAGATGTGAACTCTGTTGAAGCGGGACCCAATGCCTATAAAAAGCAAAACAGGCACATGAATGATGATGCCATCCCAACGGTCATGCTTCCGTCTCATGAGATAGGACAATGCAATAATTGTTCTAACAGGCTCCGGAGTCACTGATAGCGCTCCACGCTAGTGATAATATACATGGGACCCAAAAAAATTTTAAATCCCTAGTTGTGAGCCCTATTATTTCAACACCGGCATGGAACATTATGAATTGATTCCACAGTTTGCTAAAGTTAAAAGCGTTCATCTAATTTGAATTCTCGTTTGATGTCTCATCACTAGGCTCCGTTTACAATTTGTATTATTTTATATTTTTATATGTATTTGTATTTATGCTCTTCCAAACCGAGTCATTAGTGATGGACGAGTGGTTCAATCGCCTTTTTGAAGTGATCATTAGGACTTATTTATGATAAGGATACGTTTAGAGGAAGGGAAGGAGATTCTCCCACAATACATGCATCCACATCAGCCAAGAAATTAACACTACTGATGTAGGGAAGATTTTGCATTAATGAAGTTCGATTAATATGGCATAGGGGAACCAGGACGGGAGGTGGAGAACTGCCTCGAACGCCAGGCAACACATGAACGGGCAAAAGAGGTGATGATGTACCTTCTTTGATGAATTGGGATTTGTTCACGGGAGATGTTTCCAATGCATGATGGGATGTGTATGTGAAGTTGGTGTGAGACACCCTGAGTGAGGAGTAGATCTGGTCTCTTCTTTAATAAGATCTGAGACACCTGAAATGAAGCCTTGTGATGGCCATCAGCAGGGGTGGATTCGAGTTGAGCCAAGCCGAATAGTACCAAGCTCGAGCTTGGCTCGAGACAATTCTACAAGGCTCGAGCTTGATTTTGAGAAAAATATTTTATAAAAATAAAAACTATATATAGTTTTTTATTTTAAATTTAAAAAATTAGGAATTATAATAATTAATAATTATAATATTTTTATTATATATATTAGTTTCTATAATTTATAAGCAGCTCGTGAAAAACTCGACTCGTTGCCACCCCTAACCATCAATTCAAATTTTGACATTAGATATAGTGGGACCCTCCTTGAAAGAAGGATTATAAAGAGTTCACATCAGCCTCCCACTGCAGGTTGTATCCCAAAAACGTCTCACATGCACATCTCAGCGTGCATTGAAAGCATCTCCTATATTTGTCATTGTAAAATATTCTCAATACACTGTTGGGATGTATCATGGGACATTTTTGGGGCGCATTATGTGAAGGGCAGATTTGAACTCGATTATAAATACCTCCAATTAACAGCACTAAAGGACTTTACACCTATAATTTGCGTCGCGTGACAAAAATCATACAATCCCGACACGACACTACCAAACACCACCACAGTGTAGTGTAGGTTAAGCAACCCCACTAAGACAAATCTAGGCATTACATCCAGTGGTTTTACTGGTTTATCAAAATAATGCTGTAGGATAGAGTTGGTTTACTTACAGCAAGATTTGTTAGAACATGGGCACAATTATTGGACTCTGCGTAATTGATTTGTTAGAAAATCAATTTTGATCCATTTGGGTCGCCAAGGCACATCATTCTGAAAAGATTAATGAGTAGATGACATTCATGGATTTTCAACGTGGGGGGGCAACTCGTCATACCGTAAGCCCACCGTTTTTAGTCTTTTAGATTTTGAATCGTGCACATGGGTGATCTGTCATTTCAGACCAGATCCCACCAACTAGACAAACTTCGGCGCCACAGCCCTCTCTATGTAGCAGCTGGATATCGTTTTAATTTTTTTTTTTCAAAAAGGGTAAATTGCGGAAACCTCGTTGAACGTATATAATAGCTGTTCCGTTCATCAGGTTGTGGAATTAATGATAATTCTCCATTGGCTGCTGTGAATGGCATTTAGTCATGAGTTTGGGTAAAATTGAATTTACACTTGACATTCTTTTAATTGAGAAGACAAATGAGGACCGCTAAGGTATCATGTGCAGAGGCTCCAAAAACAGTCCAGTATGTCAGTCAAAGTGATCTGGTGTTATATTTGGTTCCATAGCCCAGCCATCGTGTTCAGCTGATCATAATTATCCCTCCCCTGAAGTTTAGTAATTTCAATAACCTTTGATGTAGGCGTATTTGTACGGAGCTGACACGTGTTCAACCAGAGGGTGCCAATCTAAGCGTACTATGGGGACACTCAGGGCTCAGGCACAGATTGGACGGACCCAATCCAAGAGCACCGTGTGGCTCCGGCAAAGGATCTTGCCAAGCCCTTGTACGGCTCGTATATGAACCATCCAGGCCCAACTACTCCTAGGCAACTCTAGCTATAAATACGAAGCACCCCAAACAAGGTAAGGGGCTAGAGATTCTGAATTCGATTTGGGGCTTGAGCAATCTCTAAGCACTATTTCCCTCTCGAAAACTTAAGTGCTATTTAGTCCTCGTCTGGACCCTTCGGCTCCAAACCTCTGACTCATTTTACATTCACACTAATTTGATCGTCGGAGTCCTCACCTCGGGTACTCACCCGAGGCCTCTGATACTTCTATCCTTGTAGGATTTCCTTCGGACCCCTCGCACATCATACTCGGTGCCAGCCTTCGGCCCCTACAATATCCGAAGAAGACCTTCCGCCTCGAATATAGACCTCGGCCTCAGATTCCCCTCCTTCGGACCTTCGAAACCTTCAGCCATCTCCACCGAAGCTCGGGAGTGAAATTTCCTTGTTGTCCTCGGCCAATCCAAGCATCAACAATTGGCGCCATCTGTGGGAAACATTGCTAAGATGATCCCCTAAAGCATTAAAAACTAAAAACCTCCCTAGCTTCAAGCACCATGGTACGAAGAGCCAGGAACACTCAGAACCTGGTTACAAATGAGCAGTTTCAGGCGGTCCTCGATTGTATGGAATACTTAGCACAGTGCATGGAGCAAGTATGCCCCCAAACAAGAGGTCCCTCTTGAGGCGACCGCCCTATTGGGGTGTCTGAACACCAAAGTCGGCACGACTAGGTTGAACTACCAACCCTCGACCGAGCTGCTACTCGACAGGCTGAGCCCTTTGAGTCGGGTAGCAGCCGACCCCTCAGCCCACCTTGGAGGAATGAAAGGCCTCCTAGCCAAAGGAAGGAAGAACCAGCGGTGTCCGAAGAAATCCGCTAGCCCTCCGAGCAGCACCACCATCGCAGAAGGGACAACACCCGGGACAAAGGCAGGCGCTTTGGCCGTTGCCCGTCGCAACGCCCATTCTAGGGCCGAGGGCCGACGCCACGCCTCTCCCCCTCTAGTTTGCGACCTCTGTGCTAGACAGGAGATGCACGGTCCCACCTCGGAGCACTTTGGAGTTCGAGCTGACCCTCATCGTGCTTGCGAAGACAAAGGGGGGGGCACATGCTCTAGAAAGAAGGAGAGATATCTATCATATTGCGAAGACAAAGTTCGAGCTGACCCTCATTAGAATGGGCGAATTTCAAAAATTTCTCTCCATCCTATTGGGAATCGTATTCCCTATTTTAGAAAAATCATATTTTTCAAGGATCAATCTTGAAGCAAGAACCGAACCAGATCTGAATAGAAACAGCAGGAGAGGGATATACTTGATACGGAGAAACAGTATCTCCCAATGGAGGTGTTCACGCCCAAGGAAGGAACAAAAAACTGCTCCCACTAAAGATGGCGTAGTGCAGGATGGAGCAGAATCAGTAGCGTTCTTCACAAGAACCAGATCCTTCGCAAGAATCAACTGGATGGCACGTGAGCACTTCTTCCAATCAGCCCTTTCACAAAGGACTGATATCAAGATCCAATCTTGATCACTCCTACTGACAAGAGGAGATCGAACTGGCAGAAATGGCGGCGACAGGAAGGAGGCAACAAGAGAGATATTGCGTAGTAAAGCTGAATTCTCTCTTTTGTGATTTCAGCACTGAAGACAGGATGTGAAGTGTGTCCAAAAGGCTGCTGCCCCCTCCTCCTTTTATAACCTTAAAGGGATCAAATCCTAATCCCATTAGGAGTTGCTGATCCAAATTATATTTGGATCAGAATTCCCTTTAAGTGATAAGAGTAAACCCTTATCTTATCTGCAGATTGGATCAGCCTTCTCCTAATCCCATTAGGAGGTTTCCAGGTCTGAATCTCATTTAGATCTGGACTCTCTGAGTGGATGGGGTTAAGACCCAATCCTATCTGCTAATCCAATCTCAAAATTCGCCCCTTATTTAATTGCTGCCTGAATACACTGCCCGACAAGAGAGGACCTCTCCCTCGGCGTGGGACCTCTTAGAATTCGCCCCTTATTTTCCCCTTTAGGTCCAATAAGATTATGTGCTCACTTAGCCTTCCAAACTGTTGCCCAGTTGGGATTCCTTGTATGGCGTGGGACCCAAACATTGATCTACACATCAGCCACATGGGTTCAGCCCAGCCTTTGTTACAAGGCCTGGCCGAATACACTGTTATGGACAGTGCACCCCCTGAA
>NW_010729245.1:515919-579064 GCF_000365185.1 Nelumbo nucifera | reverse complement strand
AGGGGTCAGGTGTAACTTTCCAGTTTTGCCCATTAATCTCCAAGGTCCAGGGCAATACTGGAAATCTGGTCCGGTTCAAAGATTCAATTAATCCTACACTGCATGTGCCTTGGGTCTCACCCTGGTGGCTGAGACAGGCCACCCCAACATTTGGTAGCACATCAATGTCAGCCTTGGCAAGATAAATCTCCCCAGACTTATCCAGTGGCTATGAACATTCTAAACTAACATGAGTCTCATAAGTGTCCAGTTTAAGGGTATTACACAGAAACACACCACAGGAACATGAATCAAATATGTACTTTATTCATTTACAATAAATTCATAATGTACATCATTCTGATTGGAGCTAAGGGCATACAACTGTCCAAGAGCTCCCGTCGACCCTCGTATCGTGGAGCTGTAAGCCGAGCTCAGGGCCGTTAGGGACGAGATCCGACAAGTTCGCGAAAGTCGAGTTGACTTCTTAGCCGACTAAAGCAATCAGACGAGGAGGATGGACGCCTTCACCCCAGACATCATTTTGGAACCTCTCCCCCAGCACTTCAAGGCTCCCACACTGGAGACGTACGACGGGAGCTCTGACCCCGATGACCACTTGGAAGGTTTCAAAATGCTCATGGTTCTCTATGGTATTCCGACGCCTTGACGTGCTGGACCATCCAAGCCACCTTCCGGGGGGCAGCTTGCCGTTGGTTCTCCAGCATCCCGCCTCGGTCAATCAGCTCATGGGAGTAGTTTACTAATCTGTTCCTTGCTCGCTTCATCAGCAGTAGACGTCAGAAAAGTGTGGTCTCGCTGATGTCAATCAAGCTGAAGCAGGGAGAAAGTTTGTGGCCCAACATCGACCACCTCAAGTGCTCGATTGCCAAGACCCCATCGAAGACGAAGTTGGAGTTCCTCAAGAAGGCCTAGAAGTATATTGCGATCAAAGAGGCTTTGGCTGGGGAACATCAAGAAAGGGAAGCCGAGTGCCACAACAAGCCCCCTGAAAAGAAGAGGAAGGGCGGAGACAACCCCCCCCACCACAACAACAACGGCAATGACAACAAGAAGCCATTGGCCTCGGCTCTAGTTTACAAGGAGTACACGCCACTTAACTCCACCCGTGACCAGATACTGATGCAAATCGGGGAGGAGAAGTACGTAAAGTGGCCTGAGAAGTTGAAAAGGAACCCTAGGAGGGGAAATCTCAAAAAGTACTACAAGTACCACCACAACATTAGGCATGATATAGAGGACTGCTACGATCTCAAGAATGAGATAGAGTTCCCCATCCACCGCGAGCACCTCAAGCAGTTCGTAGCAGGAGAGACCGGCACCTCGTCCTCCCAGCAGTAACAACAGCAGTAGCAGCACTAGCAAGTAGTTGACATCATTGACATCATCATCGGGGGCATGGCCTCGAGTGGAGCCTCGGCCTTGGCCCGCAAGGCCTACACCAGGCAGTTGAACATCCAGGGGCCAGCCCCGAAGAGGCAGAAGTACCCAAACACTTCGAAGGAATCGAATTGTCCAAAGGACCTCGTCTTCACGGGCGAGGACCTGAAGGGGGTCACAGTCCCCCACGATGACGCCCTCGTGGTCGCAACAATCATCACCAACTACATGGTGAAGAAGATCCTAGTGGATAGTGGCTCCTCGACTGACACCCTCTTCTACGACACATTCGAAAGGATGAAGCTCGCGCTCGAACGGCTCTAGCCGGCTGACATTCGCCTCATCGGCTTCTCTGGTAGTGTCATCAGACCGGAGGGAAAGATTACCCTGCCCATCATGGTAGGGACTGAACCGGACCAAGTGACTTGGATGTATGAGTTCCTGGTAGTGAAGGTTGGATCCCCCTATAATGCAATAATGGGGAAGCCTACCCTTCAAGCGCTGAAGGCCTCCATGTCTTCCTACCACCTAGTCCTTAAAATTCCCATCGAGCACGGCGTCGGAGTTGTTCATGGGAACTAGTAGATCGCCTGCGAGTGCTATGTGGCAGCACTGAAGGGAAAGAATAAGGAGGCTCTGGAGGGCCTCAACCTCCAGGATGAGCCAGCGATCTGAGTCCAGCTGGCCGAGGACCTCATCTCGGTTCCTTGGGACGAGGCAGACCCTAAGAGAACAGTCCGCATCGGGTCCAACCTTCCCCCTAAACGCCTATCCGAACTGGTAAGTTTCCTCAGAACTAACGCTGATGTTTTTACTTGGTCCGCCACTGATATGCCTGGAATTAACCCCTCGGTCATTACTCACAAGTTGAGTGTGGACCCGAGCTCTAGGCCAGTTCGGCAAAAGAAGATGAACTTTGCACTGAAGCGATTAAAGGCTATAGGAGAGGAAGTTGACAAGCTACTCGACGCCGACTTCATTCGAGAGGTACACTATCCTAACTGGTTGTCAAATGTGGTTTTGGTGAAGAAAGCTAATGGGAAATGGCGGATCTGTATTGAATTTACAAACCTTAATTGTGCCTGCCTGAAGGACAATTTTCTTTTACCGAGGATAGACCACCTCGTTGATGCCACTGTAGGGTACAAGCTACTCAACTTCATGGATGCCTTCTCCGGATACAACCAAATAAAGATGTACCCCGAGGATGAGGAGAAGACTTCATTCATCACCGAGCACGACACATATTGCTACAAAGTGATGCCATTCAGACTCAAGAATGTAGGGGCCACCTACCAACTTATTGTCAACAAAGTGTTCAAGAACTAGATGGGGAGGAACGTCGAAGGATATGTAGATGACATGGTAGTGAAGAGCCTGAAAGCCGAAGCACACACCTCGGACCTGGCCGAGACCTTTGACACTTTGCGTAGGTTCAACATGAAGTTTAACTCAATCAAGTGTTCCTTCAGCATCACCTCGGGCAAATTCTTGGGTTTCGTCGTCATCCAAAGAGGCATTGAAGCCAACCCAAACAAGATACAGGCCATACTAGACATGGCGCCCCCTCGGTCGGTGAAGGAGACTCAGAGGCTCACTAGCAGAATAGCTGCTCCCAACCGCTTGATGTCGAAGTTGGCCGATCACTGCCTTCCCTTCTTCCGTGTCATCAAGAAGATGAAAGGTTTCCAATGGATGGAGGAATGCCAGCATGCCTTCGACGAGCTAAAGCTATACCTCGCCTCACCTCCCCTCCTCGCTCGGCCAATATCAGGAGAAACACTGTACTTATACTTGTCAGCGGGGGACAAAGCCATCAGTTTGGTCCTGGTAAAAGAGGACGGAGTCCAGAGACCTATATACTATGTCAGCAAGGTCCTTTGCGATGCTGAGACCAGGTATCTCGAGGTGGAGAAGTTAGCATTCGCCTTTGTTATCTTGGCCAGAAAGCTCAGGCCGTATTTTCAAGCTCACACCATTATGGTTTTGACAAACTAGCCCCTTAAGGCCATCCTCGCCAAGCCTGAGACCTCGAGATGCCTACTCAAGCAGGCCATTGAATTGTCTGAGTTCGACTTCCAATACCAGGCGAGGCTTGCAATTAAAGCGTTAGCCTTAGCTGATTTTGTATCGGAGTGCACCTTTAGTAGACCCCTCGGCCGACACCTCGAAGATGAACCAGAAGAAGCGCACTTGGCCGAGGAAGCCCATCCAGCATGGAGACTCTTTATTGATGGTTCGTCCAACGCCAAAGGAAGCAGAGTGGGCCTCATCCTCCTCACCCCTAATGACGTTGTCATTGAATACGTGCTGAGATTCGACATCCTAGCATCCAACAACGAAGCCGAGTATGAGGCCCTCCTCGTAGGGTTATAGCTCGCTAGGGACCTCGGTTCCAAGCATATCGAAGTCTTCAACGATTCGTAGTTGGTGGTGAATCAAGTCAATGGTGAGTACGAGGCTAGAGAACAAAGCATGGCCAAGTACCTCCCCAAAGTTCAAGAGCTAGCCTGCCACTTCCAGCGCTTCTCCCTACAACAAGTACCACGAGCCGAGAATGCAAGAGCCGACGCCCTCTCTAAGCTGGCAAGTACCTTGGATGAAGCCCTCGGCCATACTGTCCATGTGGAGAAGCTACCTTGGCCCTCTGTAGAAGAAGCCCAAGTACTCTCGTTGGAGAATGAACCATCTTGGATAGACCCCATCATCGACTTCCTACTGATAGGATGGTTGCCCGGCAACAGGAACAAAGCTAGATGACTCCAACGTCAAGCAACACACTACACTTTGTTGGAGGGAAAGTTGTATAGTCCTTCACCTTGCCTTACCTCCCACGTCTTTGTTAGGAGGATGGCGAATACGTGCTCTGATAAATTCATGAAGGCATCTGCGGTAACCACCTCGACGGCCGAGCCCTAGCCCAAAAAACACTAAGGCAGGGATACTTTTGTCCAACTCTTTACAAGTATGTATCCGAGCTAGTACAAAGGTGCAATCAATGTCAGAGACATGCTAACCTCTGCCATCAACCAGCCATAACCCTCTCGACTCTCAGCAATCCTTGGCCTTTCAACAAATGGGGAATGGACCTCCTCGGCCCTTTCCCTCAAGCAACAGGGGGTAGGAAATACCTTATCGTTGATGTGGACTACTTCACCAAGTGGGTTGAGGCCGAACCATTAGCCACCATTATAGCTCGAGTAATCTAGAACTTCTTTTGGAAAAACATCATTTTCCGTTTCGACCTCCCCCACATGCTTGTCACCGACAATGGGAAGCAATTTGATGATGCTAAGTTCCGGGAATGGTGCGCCTCCCTCGGCATCAAACAATAGTACACCACGGTGGGCTACCCTTAGATGAATGGCCTAGCCAAGGTCACAAACATAACCATCTTGGATGGATTGATGACCAGGTTGGACTGAGCCAAAGGCTTGTGGGTTGACGAACTACACGACATTCTTTGGGTATACCGAACCACACCTCGGATGGCCACGAGAGAGACCCTTTCGGCCTAACCTACGGTACTGAAGTAGTAATTTCAGTAGAGATCGACCAGTCAACACTTTGGATCAAAGCATACGATGAGGTCGAGAACAGTGAAGTACTTAGAGAAAACTTAGACATATTGGAAGAAGCCCTAGAGCAAGTGCAAATCAGGGTGGCCACCTACCAACAATGAGTGGCCCGCTACTACCACTCCAAGATGAAGGAAAGACATTACCAAGAGGAAGAGTCCTCAGGAAGGTCATGGTCCCCGAACTTGGAGTAGGAAAGCTGGGCCCCAACAAGGAAGGCCCTTATAGGATCAAGCAATTCGTCAGCCTCGACACCTTTCGTTTGGAAAATTTAGATGGAAGACCCGTCCCTCAGACGTGGAACTCGGAGAGCCTCCAAATGTATTACAGATGAACATAATTTTTTGATGAAATAATGAATGAATGAAACAAAGTACCTCTTCGGCTCAATGCTTAGCGTGTGTTCCCACCAGGTCTCTAAGACCCCTCAGCTTCGCGACTGGCCAAGGCGTATGGCTTCTTCCGAGGACCGCGCCCTCTTGCCAGACCGTCGCCAGGGCTTACTTCTAATAGTGAACACCCTAACTAAATTCCTTGCCAGACTATACCAGGATGGTCGAGGCCTCGCAAGCCTCACCACCCACCTCAGCGATAGTTTGCCTCTTGGTCTTCTACACTTAGCGCCATTAGTTAAAGACGACAACCCCGACCAACTTGGCGGTTCGCCTCGGCCTGAGACCCAAACCTCTTCAGAGAGTCACCTCGGCCTCATCGAAGCATCCACTTGGAGAAGAGAGTGCTAGGCGAGCCTTAGCTCTGCCTCGACCTCTTCCCCATGTTTCAGTAGGCCACCTCGGCCTTGCCTAAGTGGACACTTAGAAGGAACTTGTCTAGGTAAGCCGCACTTCGGTTGCTCAACTCTACCTTGGCCTCCTCTTCCTACCAGCCTAAGGTGTGCGTGTAATGAGCCAATACGAGCTACTTTTCGTGTGTGCACTGTGGTCTCGTTGTTGGGAGGGGAAGGGACCCCTTGGTAAAAGAAAAAGAAAAAAGAAGAAAGAAAGGGAGAACACATTACACAGAACAAAAGAAGCACAATGTATAAAAAGAATGCTTGATTTTATCATTACACTTCATCAAATTTTGAGCCTTTACAAAAAAGTTTTGTGGCCTCTTAGACCGAGCACATTTTCATCAACCAACAAAAAAAAAAAAGAAGAAAAAGGAAGAAGACCCCCTAGGCCTCACCACCAGCCGGAGGAAGGGAAGAGTCCGCGCCACCATCGGCAACCTTGACGACCTCAGTAGCCTCCTCGGGAGAGTCTAGAATCACCTTCTTGTTCTCGACGTCAAAGTCTGGTAACATCTCCTTGAGGATTTTCTTGGTGTCCTCTATCCCGTCCAGGTACATCCTAGATGCGCAGTCTACAAGGTCCTCTGCTCGCTTCTCCGCCGCTTCAGCTCTGCCACCTTCTTATCGGCTTCGGCTGCCCGCTTCAGCGCCTCAACAGTTTTCCCTTTAGCTTTAGCAGCCCGCTCTTCCGCCTTGGCCACCTACCACTGGGCCTCGGAGACGACGCTCTCGAGGTGAACCCTCTCCTCTTGTTCCTTAGAGAGGTCCTTCTACGCCTCCTTCAACTTCTCCTCGGCTTTTAGCCAAAGCACCTACTCGTCCTTGTTGCCCTCCCTAAACTTGGCGAGCTTCTCATCAGCAGCGGTTACAGTCATCTAGAGTTTCTCCTTCTCCTTTTCGAGCCTATCCAGGTGGGCCAGGTTGAGGCTCATCCGGTCCCCCAGACCGACGAAGTGGAGACAGGCTTGCAGCGAGATCCATTAGCGAAAGCAACAAGAAAAAGGGGAAGAGAGAAAGAACAAAAGAACGCTGTAATGAATACAAAAAACTTACCTCGACTAAGTGATGCATCCCTTTGTCATTGATGGCTTGCGGCGAGCTCTGCATCATTTGGAAGCAATCTCTTGAGAGAATCGCCCCACTCACTAATGCTTGGCTGACCCCTTCCTCGGTGATAGTCCCCCTCGCGAACTGACCATCAGGGGCAGAAGACCTTGGAAGGGTGCTCGGCCCCTTCAGCGAGCTCCTGTGTAGATGCGGGGGCAGATGAGGGCTCTACGTGATGCTCCTTGGCAGGAGGACCCTTTGTCGTGGCATGCCTGGCAGGACGCTCAATGTGGGCCACCTTCTTCGGTGGCTGTTCTCTTACCTCCTCGGCCGATTCCTTCCCCTTGATCGAGACCTGTGGAGTTGCCCCTTTGGCTGGGACCTGGGCAGATGCCCCCATTGGCAGGGACCTTTGGAGCTGCCCCCTTGGGGGGGACCTGTTGTGAAGCTGCCTCTTTGGTGGGGGTGGGCGCCCGCTCGTCCCTCGCGAGCATGTACTCGGCGGGCCTCTGCGATGTCTGTGAGCCCGCCTTTTGGTTTGTTCGCTCCTTCTGCTTAGCATGAGCACGCTCAATAAATATCTTCTTTGCATCCATCAGCACCTCTGCAAGCAAAAGAAAACATATCAGTATCGTGAAACGAGGACGAGGGGCAACGTACTAAGGAACTATAGGACCTCTCCTACCGAGGGGACAGGGCTGATCCCCACGAACACTAACGGAGCCTCCTCCACCAGTGGCTTGGCCTAGATTGTCTCCATCATGAGTAGGTGGGCTATGTCAGCGGCCTCCTCGTCCCGGAGCAGAGGGGGACATCCGTCGACTACCACGCTAGCCTCTCCCCACCTCGACCTGAACCTCCAACCTTCAGTGCAAGAGACATAAAAGAACTTGTCCTTCTATCCGTGGACAAACGAAGGGTTGTGAACTAGTTTTCCCCTTCGAGGATGGAAGTAGTACATGTTGGCCTCGGAAGCATGCTTCCTTAGGACAAACACGGCATGGAATTTCTTCGAAGTCAACTCCACATCCCGAAGCTGAGCCCACACCAACATGGCTATAATGGTCCTAAGGGCATTGGGGACGAGCTGGATGATAGTGATGACATACCACTCCAACAACTCAGAGATTAAAGGAGGAAGGGGAAACCTAAGGCTAGACTCCCAAAAATGCTAGTATACGCAGATTTCTCCCTCATCGGGGGTCCACGACCGTTCGTCGACACTAGGAACCCTAAGCGTGTATGTTTGAGGTATGTGGAACCTCCTAGCCAAAGATCTGACTTGATCCACCTCTATGGAGCTATGAAACTCCGAGTGTAGAAGGTCAGCGGCGCCACCCTTCGGGCAGCGCTCCCAACCTTGGGCCCCAAGATGGTCCCTGGAACCAGCTCCCCCTTGGCCTGAGGGGACCCCTCGGGCTCCCTTGGTGATTTTGACGCAACGCTTTCACAGGGAGAGTCATCGCCTTGGTGGCTGCCCTTGGCACCCCTAGAGGCTACTCTTTCCCATAGCACCATCAGCTCCTCCCGAAAGGGAACAATGGCCAGGGGACCCAAGGAAGAGAGAGGGGAAGGGGTCCGAGGAGAGCTCCCCTCCGAACCATTCGGAAGCTCATAGCACTCAGGACTAGAATCTGAGAAAGACATTTTTTCAAGGAATTACCTAGAAGATGGAAGGAAATGAGAGAAGATGAAGTCTGCTGAAGAATGGAAGTCTAGGAGCTGTTCACTTAATAACTAGGGCGCCTAGAGACAAATGATGGGAGAATCACGACTAAGCCCCCTATTTATTGGAGAATGGATGGCTCAGATCTTGCCCAATCCAACGACTGCAAGTATCCCGACTCCGCTACCCATCTAGGACGTGACACCCATCACTCGACCTCAGGAGAAAAAATGACGCTTGACTAGCACTTAGTCTCGAGGAGACGAAATGATGCTTGATTGGCACTTAGTCTCGGGGAGATGAAACGATGCTTGACTAGCGCTTAGTCTCAGGGAGACGAAACGACGCTTGAAAACTGACGCCTAACCTCGAGGAGTTGAAACAACGCTAGGCGATCCAGCAGGTCCGCTCGCCGCAACCCACTGGCCCGCGAACGGACTAGGCGGATATACGAACCAGTTCACTTGAAGGCGACCGTCCCCCTCACGGAAAGCTTTCCCTGCGTCAGACTCGTATCGAATACAATCCCGTAACACACATAGCCCTAAACCATCACCATATTAGTAGGAAGCGTGGAGTTGGCTCTGCCGAGGCCCTTTCGCCCTAGGCTACCTAGTTGAGGCCGAAGTCGAGGCATCCACAACTTCACTCCTCCACGAATTGAAAATCAGGTAGATGCAGAAGCGAGACGAAGGCAACACCAATGCAGGGTATACTTCGCTGAATGAGGCCCAACGGCACCTACTGGCATTGACACTCCCTTCAGCCAAAGCCGAGGCCTCTCCTTAACCCCCACCTCAGCCTCGTTAGTGGGGGCAAGTGATGTAAGCACATTTGGCCAGCCTGTATGGAGCTGACACTTGTCTAACTAGAGGGTGCTAACATGAGCGTACTATGGGGACACTTAGGGCTTAGGTGTAGACTGGATGGAACCAATCCAAGAGCATCGCGTGGCTCTGGCAGAGGATCTTGCCTAGCCCTTGTACGATTCGTATTTGGACCATCCAGGCCTAACTACTCCCAGGCGACTCTGGCTATAAATACGAAGCACCCCCCACAAGGTTAGGGGCTAGAGACTCTGAACTCGATTTGGGGCTTGAGCAATCTTTAAGCACTACTTCCCTCTCGAGAACTTAAGTGCTATTTAGTCCTCATCTAGACCCCTCGGATCCAGACCTCTGACTCACTCACCCGAGGCCTTTGACACTTCTTTCCTTGCAGGATTTCCTTCGGACCCCTCACACATCGTACTCGATGCCAGCCTTTGGCCCCTACAGTATCTAAAGAAGACCTTCCACCTCGAACATAGTCCTTGGCCTCAACTTCCCCTCCTCCAGACCTTCGAAGCCTTTGGCCATCTCCACCGAAGCTTGGGAGTAAAATTACCCTGTTGTCCTCGGCCAATCCGAGCATCAAGAACCTCCTTTGAACTTTCTGATGCAGTGACCCCCTTTGGTAGAATCTTCTAGAAAAGAAAAGGAATAGAAAATGTCCAAAATACTCATATAGTTATTATTGAGTCGGGTTTCTATGGAAAAAATACAAACTTTATGAACAACAAAAACAAAGAGATTTTAAAGTTGCAGTTTTACCTATGCGTGATTGATATGAGCGAGTTGAGCTCCAGGTTGATAGTTTATGAGCGAGTCAAGCTAGCCAGATATTCGACTCGACTTGAATCCACCCCTATTTTTAACCTTTTTAATCACCTTGTCTCTAACAAAGAATATGGGCCTTAACATTTTGATGGTTTTATAATAATTCATTTGGTAAATGAAAATTAAATAACATAAATGGTTTTGTTTTTTCAAACAAGAATAGATGCAACATTAGCAAGGACAATACACTTTTCTAGGCCCTATTTGGTGCATCTTTCCATGTGCACCATTGGCTGTTTAGAAGCCCAACAACCTATATTTTTGTCTTTTCCTGTTTGGTTGGAGGAAGATCTAGCCACCGAAAGACTCTGCCTCGAAAAGATGTGAGAATCTTGATTCGAGCTTATTTTGGGAAGTTAGAAATGAAGCTTATCACATTTTTTCATCTCATATTTGCGTGGAAAGATGTACCTCCAACCAAATAGTCTGTGGGCTATGAAGATCTTTACGTAAAAATCCACTATGCCTTTTGGCTATCAGATCTTCTGGAAGATCTTTAAAAAGGACTTTCCAAACGACACCCTAATGTTACTAGCTGTTCTTATTTTAGAAAATAAAACCATTTACAATTGATGGTGTTTGGTATTGGAGACTTTTCTCAAGAGAAATGGTCATGTCGGCACTAGTAGGGTGCAAAGTATTGATACACTGCGATCGAGTAGAAGTGGTGTATCTGTACTTTGCACCACAAGAATATTGGATACAATAAACTTCTTGTTGCTTGTTGGACAATGTTTTTTTTCTATAGGCTCAGTTTGGAAGAAGTACAAATACAAATTTGTAGAGTGCAAAACCTTGTATTTTGAATTATTTTGTATGTATTTGTACAGTACATATTTGTATTCGTACCCCTTCCAAACTGAGCCATATGGAACCTGTGTCTTGAAATAGGAATAAATAAAAACAAATAATAGGGCTTTTGAGTTTATACCAAATTCAGATTTTCTACCGATTTTTTAGGCAAGATTATTGGATACAATAAACTTCGATACCAAATACCACCATTGTCAAACACCTCCTTAGTAAGTCAGATTTTGTAAAACTTTTCAATTTTATACATCTGTATATGTTTAGTTAAGATGCCGGTACTTGCCTTGGCTTAATGTCTAGACTATTTCTATTGCCCATTAATAAAAATGAGAATGGTTCATTGTTTATCGTCAGAAGACCCTGATTTGATATTTTCATTTTTACCCATATTATCAAAAGAAATTTCAATTTTTATCCCTTATCAAAACTTCAAAACACCCCGAGAAAAAAGTGGGTTTCTAGGTGTTAAAATGGAAGAAGAATTGGCAAACTTGAGAGCTACAATTTTTTCTTTTGGACACTCATTGCAAATGGAATGCAAAGTGTTCTTCTACTTTAAGTTCAATGTTCGATGATAATGAAAGGGCCGATTATGCCAAATCAATCGGTTTTGTTTCTTTCTCATCAAAATCGGTTTTGCCGGAAGGGATAGTTGAACAATTGCTGGTCTGGTAGGACAAATAAGATGCCATTAACATGATTCCAACATTCCAACAACATAAGAGTTACTCTAGCAAGTAAAGTACTTCTACCTAATGCATTTTTAATTTTAATTATAATGTTTTCTCTAAAAAATAAAAGATGTTGTAGAACCCACCGGGTTAAACTTAGCCATGCATGTTCAAACTTCAATGAAGTCATGCCTGTTTTTCTTTTCTTAAACAAGTGTAGTTTGAATGCAAGACATTTTCCTTTAGTTCTGATAACATTCCTTTTAGAGGACAAACTCTATAACTTAAGTAATGAGTTTGTTCAATTCACCAATTGAAAAATCTAGTTGAGGTATAGATTTGGTGGTTACTAAAACGTACTCCATGTGTTTGGTTGATTGCTCTATAGACATTTTGCCATCACTGACTACCAAAATTAGCTTAAGATATCTAAGAGTTATATGAACCCATAGTTTCCTTAGCCCCAAGTAGATCATGGATGATCATTTTTACCATTCACATTTAATGCATTGAGATAACTCCTTCCATTCAAGTTTTTATATATCCAATGGATCCCTATGATGAATCCATTATTCCAAGGAAGACGAGAGCATTTCTCATGGGTTAATCGCCAATAATCCAACAAATCCAAAAAAGACAACAATGTGGCAAACTAGAACTATTTACTTCAAAGATCTAGCCCCAAATATTATTCTCCAAGTTTTGGAAGAATCTACTTTTGTTAACAAATTGGTACCTTGACAATTTTCCATCCATTGAAATATCATAAAAATAGATCTTTACAAGTTTTGGAACGTATTTCAATCTCCTATGTGCCCATGTTTTACAAGTATAATATTCAAAGGATGAGTTTTATTGATTTGTTTTTGCTCTATGGGGCTACACAATGGAGGGTAGCCCATTGTGATTATTACACGTGACTTACCTATGAAGCCAATTGTGGTTATTACTCCAAGGACGATGGTGATATAAAACTTATCTTCATGTATGGTAACAACTGTAAATAGGTTAAAGGAATAGTAATATTATAGAGAAAGATACTAAAAGGGTAGGATGTTGAGATTTATATTATTTGACTTTGTATATATATATATATATATATATATAATCTATCATTTTGCTACTAAGGTTTACTTTGAAATTTATATTATTTGACTTTGTAGATTTTAGGGGGTTATAATCTTCTATTTTGTGAAACAAGATGAACCTAAATGATTATTGTTTAAATTGGTCATTGCATTTAAATTAATATTATCTATTTGAGTATGTTGATTTTAGGACAGTTTTGACTTTAACTCTTTGAATTGCTTTCTTGAAGTTTATATTATTTGAGTTTGTGGATTTGAGGAGACTGCAATATCTTGTTTTGTGAAACATGATATTAATTGGTATTTCAGCATTCAAATTTATATTATATTATTTTTTAATTGACTACATGATTTTATCATTGCTCTTTAATTGCTATCTTGCTTTCAGGTTGAATGGTTAGAAAGATTCTTTGGCCTGTATTTTAATTTTTTTTCATTTATTCCATTAGTGTGAGAATTTCCTTTAATGGTTATTTTTTTTCTGCTTATTTATAGGATCCAATAGGTGACTTAGCATTTATTTAATTTGTTTTCCATTATAATTAATATGATTTAACCAATCTTTATTTCTTTTATTTAATTTAGTTGATTTTATGGTTGTTGGTTTATTACAAATATGTTGGGTCACTTAAATTGCATAGTTCCTTTAAAAGAATCTTTTTAGTTTCTACTAATTTGTATAATTTGATTGGCCCCATAAAAGTTATATTTTTATTATATTTTGAAGATGAAATAAGAAACCAATTATGGAAAAATAATGCATGGATGTGCTCATTAATTACTTATACAAGTTGTTACTTATACTCATGCACATATAGATGGGTCCTAGCTTTGCCAATGAAAGTTGTAGACCACATTTGGTGTTCTAGATGCATTCTTAACATAAAATAGCTATTGGTGATGGAATTAAGTTTGGACCCATTTTTTTTTTTCCTTTTCTTTGATATATAATTTAAGGAAAAATTTTCGATCAATACCCTGTATTTTGGCTCGAATGGCAATTTGGTTTCCAAACTTTAAAATGCTATAATCCAGTATTTGAACTTTAGAAACACAACAATCTAGTGTTATAAAAGTTAGTTAATTAATATTCTTCTCTCTCTCTCTCATCTTACATGCACTATATCTATGCCAAGATACTTGCCTTGATTTGGTGTAGGTAAAAAATAAGCTAGGGGTCCGTTTGGTTCACAGTCATAATCGGAATCGAAATCCTTTGGAATCAGAATCAGAATGGTCTATTCCCATAACCTATTTAGTTCAGATAAGAATGAGAACGAAAATTAAAATCAGCAAGAATGATATTTCATTCCCAAGGGAAGGGCCGAGAATGGCCATTCCCTCAAATGGGGGTATGCCATTCCAGCAAGAATAGGAATGGATTCCGATTCCACATTTCCGCCCAACCAAACAGTTGGAATCGAAATAACCCATTCCAATTCCGATTCCAAACCCCTATTCCTGCTAACCAAAGGAGGCATAAAATTTGACTATATAATATCAATTTATATCTTTACCATTTATTAATTTGCGCATGCATGTGCCGTAACAGTTTTTTATTTTTAAGTTTTCGGTGAATAATGATAACGCCATTTTTTTGTGGAAGATAAAGATAAGAGTTGTCATTGAACAATGAACTTAGGAGGAAAATTTTGTCAATAATTGTCATGAGTTGATGAGAACGCAGAATGGACCAGCTCATGGGCCACACAATTAGCCTCCCTGTATACCTGATGGGCTCTGCAATCCTCATTGGGCGTTTGAACTTGTCAAGGAAGACGAGGAGTAGAATCCAGCAGAGCTTGAATAATGGCTATAGCATCATCTCTTTCCACGATAATATTACAAATATTCAAACTATGAGTCAAGTTAGGAACTTTGAAAGAGACGCCAGTAGCTTCAGCTACTTCTGCCGAGCGCACTAGGATTTGCTTTGAGAGACCAACAACAAACTAACTTACCCACCAGCTCATTTCGAATAACAAAACCGATGCTAGCTTGAACGCAGTAGGATTTGCTGTCATTTTGAACCAATCGCCTGTGTTTGTATATTTGCATGAAGAACAATTCTACACCGATCCAGCTGCTTAACTTCATTTCTAAGTTACCAAAATGCTCCACATGGATAGGGTTGGCCTGGCATTTGGCAATTCTTTCGCGGTCTTCTAGTCTAGGTTTCTGCAAAGTTGGAAGATAAAAAATCGGTTCCATTTGATAATCAAAAGCTATTAAGATCAGACGCTGCATACATTGAAAGATTGAAAAGACCGAAAATATCAAAATTTGAAAAACTTCAAAGTGATTATTTTTTATCTTTCTGCATGATAAATAACCTCTAAATGCAGTATTTTTTGTTTGACTTGACAAATGACACCTAAACTAAAAAAACGTAAAAGCTCTTTGATGAAAAGAGGGAAGGATTACTCTTAATCATCATCAGTTCAGCTCAGGGACAACAAAGCCACGTTGTTCATGCTCGAAGGAGTGTCGATTAATGCACATTCCCATTTTGATTTTTAATTGTAACTTGTAAGAAGACGACAGGTAGCCCACGTGAAGACGCTGTAATTTGCATCTCTAAATTATTATTGTCATTATATCATATGGATATTTTTTTATGCAATTGATAGTTTGATACTACTAAACCAACTGTCAAATTGTATTTGTAAAATAACACGGTTATGTATGCCCAATAGATATGGTAGGATTTGATGTTGTTAGATTCGAGGTGGTTTTTAAATCGAGGCTGTAGTCAGATAATTTTATTAATTGAGCGGAGCTGAGGTAGAAGGATGAAATTGTACTTCAAGTTCTGAAATCAAGAAGATAGTCAGAGGTTTGAAGAATTATCCTTGGATAGGTATTTCAATGTTCAAGTTAATCGAGAAAAGTGGGTGATCGGGCCGAGCAGTTAGAGAGTGGTGCTGGTTCGAGCAGAGTAACAATATGGAAGTAGAAAGTTGGATCTTTTACCTTGAGCGTGAGGTACCTTTTATAGCTGAAGATCTGTGTCATGGTCGGATGAAACTTCTGGGGTTGTTAGAATGAGGTTATCCATCGAGGTTTTCGGGATAAGACCTAATCCCTGACGGAGTTGTCAGTATCCATGCAATGTCCTCCTATCTGAGTTGTGCTTATCCACATGACATAGTACTGATGTGGCCAAGGCGATAAGACAAGTCATGGAGGTGATGTGATACTAATGTGGTCAAGGTGATAAGGCGACTATGGCGGTGACATGTGGCACTCTGGGCCAGTTCAATCATAACCCAAACATGACTCATTGAAAGATGCTTACAACTTACAACTCTGCCCGGACATAGGCAGTTTGGTTGGGTCTAGGTTGATTGATCAGGTTTGAAGGTATTTTTTGAATGTAGTTCATAAATTCATCATTTATTCGGTTCTTGGGTCAGCAATTTGATTGAAGATGGTCTGTTGTAATTTGAAATAATAAAAATAACCAAAAACTGTTATTCGGGTACTGGGTCAATGGGTCTGAACCTACGAATTTGCCAATTATAAATTGGGCGCTTTAACCATTCAGCCATGGATGATGCTTAACAGGGATCATCGTACATCGTGAATAACCAAATTCCAATTGAAATGAAATCTTTAGAAGGAATCAATGAAACGAAATCAATTCAAATCCTGAATCAGGATCTTTTACTCACATTTTTTTTCACCAAGAACGTTTTATGAGTGAAAGATCATCCAGATCAATAACGGATTCAAAAATATTGTCTAAATGTGCATTCAAGGCGAAAATGAGTCAGTTTGGTTCGGTTTCAGTTTCATGGCAAAAACTAACATTGTCTAAATGTGTATTAAAGGTAAGCATGAGTCAGTTTGACTTGATTTCACGGCAAAACCTAAAACCTACTATACAGGGGTCAATTCCAGTTCCAAAATTCGGTTCGTTTCTAGGCAAAACTTAAAACTTACCCTAGAAGTCAATTCCAGGTTTTTGGAACCTCACAAAAACCTACTCTGTAAAAGTTAACTTTTCTTTCTTTACTCTCCTTCATTCAAGAAAACAAAGAAATATATCCTTCAAATGATTTTTAATAATAATAATAATAATAATAATAATAATAATAATATATAATTCAAAATTTATATATCTTTATTGATTAAATTAATTAATTGAATATATAAATTCTAATAGTATATTAATATTATATACATACAAATATTATAATTTAAAAATAAATGATCAAATCAAGGCATTTGTAACCATTTGCTTGACTCAAATCTTTATATCCTTAAAATTTTAAATTTATTTCAAGACATCCTTAAAAAAATATTTTATGGTTGATTTCAAGACAAATTCGATTCCAAGAATCTACAACCGACTGAACTGGGTAGAGTCGGTTCCGCCCCTACCCTATAACAGGTAGAGTCGGTTCAAAACTAGTTCGATTCCGGATAAAACCTACCCAAGTCCAACTTATAGGGTAGAGTCTTCGGTTCCGGGTAAAACCTACCAAGTCCAACCGAAGTTTAAATCAGTGTGTATATTATGCGATATTGCAAATTTCCAATGTTGGGGGTCGAGGCCTCACCTCAAGCCCAACGGAAGTTTAAATATGGCCCTAGTTTTCTGTGAATTTTTTTAGCCCCGGCCTAGTCCAAAGCCCAAATACTCAAGCCCTCTCCGTGCAAAAGCTCGGATTGAATGGGATCGGGTTCAAATTGGGCCCGCCCAAGTTGTAGCCCTACTTCTATTCCTCTTACATTTTGCTCTTTAGCCGCCCATCTCACCACTCACCGCTCCAATGGTCGGTGTTGATAATAGTGAAGTTTGTCGTTTCGAGAGAGAAACCCTTCTATGTTTTGTTTTAGAAAATGCACTTTGGGCTTGCTGTAGGAAAATGGTCGGGACCTTGATGTAGGTCAGGGCCAGAAGGCCCATAACCATCACCTGTGGGCTATCCCATCCATTTTAAGAATCACGACCGGCATCAACTTGATCAAAACTATTTCTAACCATCTGATAAGGACTTTTCTTTTGGCCCAGTTGATATTTTAAGTAGGACCCGTCTAAAGAATGCCTATAGTTGTGGCCTGTGGGAGCCCCAGACCCATGGCTCGTAGGCTGGTGGTCCTGTGTTCCCACGCGCCAAATACAACTTTAGCCACTTCACCAACAAATATTAGCTTCATTCATTTTCACACAAATATAACTTCAGTCTGATACAAGATCTGTAAAGAACAATTTGCACTGAGCCCATTTGCACTCCATGACACTGAGCCTAAGAGACGCAAAATCAGCAAATCACCTGTTAGAAAGCTCTACGATCATTTTATTTGTGATCTTCTGTATAGAATTTCATCTCCCAATTCATTTTTTCGATATATTTATTTGTAAATTATGTTTTGCACTCCTATCTCACACAAACTTATTGTCTCATTTTTCGCTCAAAACTGATAAAAAAAATCTGTCAAAATAAACCACAACTTTTACACTCAGTCCATTTGCACTGAAAAGAATATATGTGTTGGCCCATAACATCTATGAAGCCCCAAGATGGTCCACAAGACAACAAAGTGGAGCCCAAGCCCGATCAAGTCCCTTCCCTTACATCAATGATATCAATCCGGGGCTCCGGGCTTTGTTTCACCAATTGTTCCCTGCAATTTGGCATTGGGGAAAAAAAATCAGAAAAAAGAGAAGTGGAGAAGGTTAGTCGAAAAGTGCATCGTCATGGTCTCATGGATAAGTTCTTGTGATAAATATATTTGCTTTTAGGATGCAGTGTTTGGATAAGTTTCGGCCTTAATTTTGAGCTTTGGTACTTGGAAAGTGGAAACCACAATTGGGTTGGGCCCATATTGCTTTTAAAAACATTATAATCTAGAAGAGTCTACTAAACATTGAATGCACAAAGCCGAAATTGGGGCTATTGGGCTTTAAAAGAAGCTTATCCAAACGCAACCTTAATTAAGGGTCTGAAAATATGGACCAGATGCAGCGCCAGCCCAAACCAACAGTTGGATCGGTGTTGGCAAACTAGGCCCATGTCGACTCCAAATTGTTACTTTTGTTAGTCTAACGAATTTTCAAGGATGAATGCATGATTGCTCGTCGTGTTCATATCAGGTCAGAAATGAAAATCCATCCATCCATTCTCTGTCTCTCTCTCTCTCCTCTGGTAAAAGGTGAGAAGATACCCAACATATATCGTCATTCACATCAGAAACATATAAATATTTACAGAAGATAACGGCAATGAGTGGATCCAGTTAACCGAAAAAAGTAAAGACTTTGCAACCAAAAAGAAAGACGAAGAAAATGAGAGAAACAGTGGTTACTGAATATAAGATTGACCCGTAATATCGACGTCCCGGTCACCAGTAGAAGGAGGGGGCTTGTGCTTCGGTTTAATGCCGGTGTCAACCGGCCCATCCGCACTCTGAGTGTCGCTGGCCGGTGGCTTCGTTGGTTTCTCCGGCTGCCCCTCCTCCGTTCCGTACAGTCCCCCGCCGTAAGCACCTTCAGTAACCGGCTTCATCGGTGAGATATTAGGCGGTTGGTGTTGTTTCTGGGCGTCGTCTTCCTGATATGGTTCCATCGATCTCTTTGCTTTCGCTACGACTTTCTTCTTCTTTCTCTTTCTCTCTCTCTCACTGTTTTTTCTTTTGATGGGGTACATCCATGATCGGAGCTTCCGCTTTTGTAGTGGTTTCTACTTTCTACAAAGAAACAAATGGAATGATACGTGTGTACACTGCGAAAGAGCTAAGATAATAGGAGGCCACGTTGACACTTGAAACAGCATGCATGTATGCCATGCAATGGTTTTGTTCGACTTTAGAGGTTGAATGAGTGATGGTACATCCAAATTTAGAGAGTCTGTATACATCAAGCCCGTCACAAACATTCACCCAAATGACCCAACAATCCTGCTAGGGCTAATTTAGAGGAAAAAACAAATTTTCCTTTACCCCTATCAATTTGCAACAAGATTGTGAAGTCTACTTGTCACATTCAAAGCATTAGCATTTTCACGTGGTCCTCTAAACCACATTTTCTTCATGATCCTATTTAGATGATCTTTGGTAGTGTGGCGTGGTGTCGCCACCATCTAGGCGTTTCAAGTTTAACGGTAAAAAACGTATTTGGTTGGACCGTTTCAAGTAAGGTTTTAAAAATCAGATCGGATATGGAATCATTTTAAGGATTGAATAAATGGTCCGTTCTGATTTTAAAAAATAAAATAATAGCTAAAACTTATTGTCTGTATTCATGGATTAACGGTTCAACCGTTCAAATCAGTGGATCGCTCATCAAATCAACAAATCAGTGGATCGCTCATCAAATCAACAAACTTATTGTCGGCCGAATTTTTAAAACCATGGTTTTAAGAGAAAAACGCTTCTAAACGAAAAACTTTCCTGACGAGAGTTGATAAATTAATAATAGCCCCCTACTTTTATTCTTATTTTTTGAGAAGTACGGATTTATCTAATGCAGATTTTTTGATTTTTATTACAAAGTTATAAACATTCAAAATGTCAATAATCCACATTTTATGCATTCAATTTCAAGTTAGCACCTATCCCAACAGTATTTTGAACCTATAAATTCTGACCCTGAGTTGATCCGTCATTCTCCCTTTTCTTTTTACCAAAAAACAAAACATGAGTATAACCATCAAAGTTAACTCGGAAATCCACGCTTTGGAAATCCCACAACTCACATCACATCCACTCAACAAAAAAAGACCGGATCTCTACTCCTCACACCTAACGCCTCACACACAAATCCTATCGTACATTAGGAACATCTCCCGTACTTATTTATATCCCATTTCTTCAAACAACCGCGTGAGTTAAATCAAATGTTGATGCTGGTTTGGCAATGGGCGAGGTCCTATCCAGTGCATTCCACGTCATTTTGGCTTATCAAATTCTTTGGATTTGAACGATCCAAACCAATATATATCTTGATACATTTTAACCGTTGGATCACTAAAAAAGCAAATACTGTCTGTTGAATAGGAAGCTAGACGAGTGTTATCAAATAAGATAAGCATTGACATTTGCTGGTGTAGACGAGTGTTATCTAATAAGATAAGCATTGACATATTCTGGTGTAATATGTGTCATATACGGTATAAAATATACCTCAAAAAAATTTTTTTTGAAGCAAACAGATTAAACTCTGAATCTCCTGCCCACAAAATAACATCTCCCCATGAATAGTAATACGTAAATACGACGTTCCCCAACAAATTACAGGTGAAATCGTTACCATTATTCCTACGTAGAATGTCAAGGGGTCGGGTTTCGCACGAGTTTGTCTCAATCCTAATATGATTTTACAATGCTTCAACCTGAACCTGACCCAACTCATCTTAAAATACATGATTTCCAAACCAATCTGACCTTATAGGGTCTAACCTGATATCGACCTGACTTGATCCGTAGTATTTCAATTGTATTTTTTTAATAAGTTTTGAAGACTTAAAATCCATTAATTTTAAGTTAGTAAATTGTTTATAGAATTTAAGATATCATTTTTCTCATTAGAAAAAATAAAAAAAATCAAAACCGACATGTAAATAAATCTTAAGCTTTAAAGTTATAGAGTTAGAAGTCAAAGGTTATCATGACCCAGTGAGCATATCAGCCAAAACCTGAACCCAACTTGGGTTGAATAATAAAAAACCTAACCTGACCCTAAATCCAAATATATTGACCCTAACTCGACCCTATAGGGTTGGGTCAAGCTAGGTTTACCATTTAACTCGACCCACCGACATCCCTATTCCTACATGACACAACAACAATGATAAACAACAAATCTAGTGTTTTGTGGCTGTTTCTAGTGTGGTGGGGTGTTTCAGTTTCCTCTAGAAAGTACGACAATGATACCAAACTGGGGGCGGGGGGACTAATTGATGCATTAAACTATTGGACGATTTTCGGCTTTAACAATTCCTGTATTTTGCAAAAATATCACTTTTGCCCTTTTTATATCTGAGAGGCCAATTTAGGCCTCAGGCTTCAAAGAAAAGGCTACTGTTAGCCCCAAAATGCATGGTGTTAGTGATCCCATTCATAATCCGTTTAAATAAAGAATAAAATAATAGAAAATATTGATGTGACATTATTTAACCTAAAAAACTGAAAAGAATAAAATAAAAATTTTAATATATAAATTAATAAATATTGAAAAGAATATATAAATAGGTCCCACTTGAGATTCCCAACTCTTTCTCCTTCTCGAACATGATCCGAATGCGCCTTCTATCTTTCCTCCACGTTTTTTTTTTAACTCTGTAATTGACAACTTACATCTCGAAACAACTCTTGATCTAATTTGATGCCGGAGATTCTAGTCCAAATCTATTGTCCACCCCATAAAAATTGCAACTCGTGCAAGAACCCATAAGAAGATGTAGATGCATATGAGCACTTGCACTAGCATCGTTGCAATTTGTTTCTCTATGAAGCCATATGATTTAAAACGCTCTCTCCCATTTGAATGAAGATGTGACCACTGGAGCCACAACAATGAAGACAACAAGATGACGAAGAAATCGTTTGCCATAGAAACAGCAACAATGGTGGGTCTGAAGCAGGATAGAGAAGAAGAAAAAGATCAAGTGAGAGGGGGAGAGGAAGAAATTGCAGCGGCTGTGGTGGGTAGAGATGAGAATAGGGGAGGGGGAGATCGGGATGGTTGAGAGAGAGAGAGAGAGAGAGAGAGGAAGAAAATCACCACTACTGAGAGCTAGAGGGGGAGATTGGAAAAATCACTGTTTGATCGATAAAGTATGGCAATTGGAGCAAATCATGGTGCGTCAGTGCATTATTTGGTACACTTTGATGTTGTTCACTTTTTGAGTACAGAGGTAGAGGTGTAAATCAAGCCCGGCATGGCCTATCTTGGTACGATGGAATGTGGGTTATGCCAGGCACAACACGATCGTGCGGGCTGTGCTAGGCCAGGGGTTTCAGATCCATGGGCTGGCATGACATGGCCCACCCGAGAAACTAGCCGTTGGGCTTTGGGGGGGTCCCCAATGGCAATTTTAAGCTTTTTTGGGGGTTTTTACAGAAACACTGCCCAGTAGCTATAAATAACTATATAGGGGGTATTTATGTATTTAGGTTTTTGGGGAGAAAAAATGCCCCCCCCCCCCCCCCAATAGCTATATAATAGGTAGTTTGGGGGGAATTTTGGGTAAAGTGATAAACGACTTTACAATGACCAAAATACCCCTCCCAACAATTAAAAAACTATTAGTTTTTAGGGTATTTTGGGCAATTGAATTATTTTCATTTCCTATAAATAATCAAATCTCCATCATTCTCATCACACCAATTCAGCAATTCTGTTCTCATACTCTCTAGTCTCTCATACACTCTCAATACTCTCTCTACTCTCCAATTCTCAAGTCTCGACTTTATTCAAGTTTCAATAAGAAATAGGCTTGCTCAAGTATCTCAAGTTAGCAATTTGGGAGGCTTATAGGTTTCAACCATTGAAATCAAGTTGAGATTTTAAACCAGCAACCCAGGTAAGTATAATTAAATTAATTTTTATTTAGAATTAATAAAATGATCGGTTCCTCTGGAAACCAATTCCCCAACATGTTCAATGTTGACGATATTCAGTCATAACATGATAGTATTAGCACCGATGTGGATGCTATTGACATTGTTGGAGTTCCCACCCCAACTACTGCTACTAGGGGATAGAAAAAAAAAGCACTAAGTTGACAAGCCCAATTTGGAAATGATTTAAAATAGAGGAAGTTGGGGGGAAGGGAAAAAGAGCCTTTTGCCAAAAATATAAGAGTGGCTTTAGCTACTATAGCAAGGGTGGTACTAGCCATTTGGTCAGACATTTGCTCACCCATGAGAAACAATAAGAAGGGAAATAAAAATGACAAACACAAATTGGACGTGTGGGTTTTGATACCTTTAAATATTCTCAAGAAAAAAAATGAGATAAGAGATAGCAAAATATATTGTACATGCTAAACAACCATTTTTATTAACTGAGGATGCTAAACTTGAAATTTTTTTACGTAATTTTGTAAATCCATAATTTAAAATACAATTAGAGCAGATGCTTTCAACATTTTTTATTCATATAAACAAAATTTAATTTATATTTTATCAAATCTTAATTCCATAATTGCAATTACTTCTAATATTTGGAGCTCTAAATTTAATATAAGTTATAATTGTGTTATTGATCATTTTATTGATGAAAAATAACTTTTACAAAAAAAATTAAGTTTTACTAGGCTTGAATGGCCACATGTTGGCACGGCTATTGTTGCAAGTATTTTAAATACTTTACATGATTATGGAATTAAAAAAAATACTTTTTTTTATTAGTTTTGATAATGCTAGTAATAATAATTCAGCAATAAATATTTTAAAATCTCAATTAAAACTATGTTTAAATGGTAAATTATTTCATATTAGATGTGCATGTTACATTTTAAATTTATGTATTCAAGATGCTTTAAATATTACTTCTCATCATATTTCTAAAATTAGAAATTGTATTATATATATATATATATATATATATAAGTTCTTTCGAAAAAGTACTTTCATAAAAGTGCTTTCGCAAAAATACTTTTATAAAAGTGCTTTTTTAAAAGTAATTCAATTAGAGACAATTTTAGAAGAAAAAAGTTGAATAAGTGCTTATTGTATAAAGGGCAAATTTCTTAAAGTACCCCTAAGGTTTAGCTAATTGACTAACTCTACCCCTACTATTTGACTATTATCTTAAAATACCCCTATTGTTGCTAACAATTAACTAACTCTACCCCTGTTGTTAACGTCTATTAATGTTCTATCAAAATCCTACACACGTAACACCATGTGACCTATAAATATTTTTAAAACCCAACACTTCCCTCCATCCCTCTTCTCTCCACTTCCCCTATTTCTTCTTCTTCAACCTTCTATATCCAGATTGACCACCACACTAGTAACAAGACAAGTTAATTCCACTACAACGAAGAGAATCATACTCGTTAGTATGTGATGATTGAAAGAGTCAGAATCCGGTGACATTTGAAAGCTTGTCATAGTTTTCGTTGTTGACATCTTCGTCTTGAGAAGCATTCTCCTAAGCGTGGAGGATGGAGTTCTCTTGAGAAAATCCCTCTCTATTGCTTCTAGGCACTTCAAGGCCATGTAGAAATTATTGCAAATAGATGTTCGCTCTGGAGCAGAGTTCAATTAGTCGAATACAAGTTTGAACAGAGTCGAGAGCTAGACTGATATTGCGACTTATGTTCCTGGTCTCAACAAAGGCGTTGAGAAAGTTGAGAAGCGGACCTGCGATAGACTACAACAACTCGTTGGAGTGGGAGAGCGCAAGACTTGAGTGAATCGACATCAGAAAGCATAGATCTGAGATCATCGACGACCATGATGAAATCTTGGTAATGAGCCTTACATACCTCTTTGATATCCGATTCCTTTGATCTAGCGAAGTAGCGTAGGTGGTGGAGGAGAGTTTCTGGTTTCTTGGAAGCAAATGCTTTGCGTATGAAGGGACCTAAATCTTTGGTGTTGTAGATGGCGGGGGAGACGAGGAGTTGATCAAGCTTATTGGAATTGCCATCGTTGGCGAGAGGGGTGACTTTCTGTCTTATCTTCGATTATGACTACATGGTAGTTTTGGTGTTATTGCTTGTTGATGCGAAGAATGAAGAGTTAGGATAGTGATGAGGGGTGATTTGGCCCTCCAATGACCTAGCAACGCGTGGCTTCCGTCTTTGTCGCTTGACTTCTCAGCACCATAGGGACAGTCGCGTACCTTGCCAAGTCAAGGAGATGCACAACAGAATCAGTCTAGGGCCAACCTGTGGTACCTCTCGTCCCTTGTCGTTACCGGTCCAAGAGACCTCAGTGTAAGGAGCGACTTCTTTCGAGGACTTTTCGACCTATGGTACCTCGTCAGTACCGGTCCAAGGGACCTCGGTGTGAGGAGCAACCTCCATCGAGGATGACCTAATTGAGGTCCAAGTGGCGACCTGTGAGACATGCTTTCCGACCTCCTCTGTGTGCGTCCCATCATTCCCGGGTCCTCTGGAAGTCAGCTCCCACACCAAATGTTCAGGAGAAAGGCACAAAAGCATAGTCTACATGTGAAACTACCTCCGAGGACTTCGGATCGGTCAGCCACTCCTTACCATAAATCTCAGACATGGTGCGTGAAGCTCATGCCAAACAATGTCTATATAAATGTCTCAGTTCCAACCTCGAAAGTTATGTGTGATTTAGCTCTCACAGTGCTCTAACTCTCTCACTTTCTCGCTCTCAACACACTCATCGCTGACTTAAGCATCAGAGTGCCCACACGAGGAAAGCATCCTAGACACTCCTGAGCACCGTCTACGGGGACACTACACATAGCCAAGTTCTCACCTTTCTCTAATCCTAAGCTCAATAGCATATTTAGGAAACATATCTTCAACAACGCTAATAGCAATGCACGTATTGATGATACTATCACAAGGGGACCAGAATCTGAATGACCAACCTGGGCAAGCTTCAGAGATCTGGCCCAGATAGTCTCTCAGTCCTAACTACAAGGTCGCATTGTAGATCAAGACCTCCATGGCTCCCGTGAGAGTTGGAAACCAGCTGATTGTGGAGCTGGTCTCGCAGGTCGAACCTCTCATGGTTCTCGTAAGAGTCGGCGACCTACAAATAGTAGAACCATCCCCTCATGTTGAGCCTCACATGGCTCTTGTAGGAATGGACGATCAACAGTTCCAGGAGCAGGTGCAACACATGTGCTGCATTGACCTATGAATGCATACCCGGGAGAGTCCCCCTCTCCCCCTCCCCCCCGCAATGGCATAGACACAACCGCGAGTCATGCTCGGCTCCCAGATGCTTCAGATGCACCCGCAGCCTTAGCATGACTTATTAGCTCGCTAAGTGAGCGTAGTTTTGACCTAGTCAATCTAAACTCCGCTTCCTATCACTCCAGATAAGGCAAACTTGAACCAAAGGACGTCAACTTTTCATGGCCGACCTGATAAACAAAAAAAAAAGGAAAGGCGAGGAAGGGAAGATTTCAAAAGTTCCATTCAAGGAAGAATTCCCTACAACAAGCAAAAATAGAAGATAGGTCGCAACA
Organism: Nelumbo nucifera; assembly: GCF_000365185.1. The sequence goes on along the minus strand of NW_010729245.1, from coordinate 552,236 downwards.
AATTCAAATTCTACCAAGCTCGTAGGCCCGACGTATAGTAGTCTTGAAAATTTTTATTGGTTAGTTGTTTTTCGGATATCATATCTTTTCCATATCATAGTCGTAACCTATATGGAAAGACAAATCCTTTGCTAATCGTTATTCTCGTCACCACCCTCACCATCATACTTATCATTGTCACCCTCCTTCGGAGTAGTTGCCTCTTGCTCGACCTCGTGGGTCAGATCATTTGGAACTAACCTAAGCGAGATAGATCCCAAGTCAAGATTCAGGTATAGGCATTGAAGAAAGCAGTGGCACAACTTGAAGCCCCTCTTCAGAGAAGGTACCCCCGCTTCAATTCTCTACTATTCAAACTCCGAAGATCGGCAAAAGCGCTAAACAGAAGCAACTTTGGCTTGGTGAATATTGTTAGTGCCTGGCCCACTATTCCTGGATCTCACCGTTTAGACTAGTAATCGTCCCCCTAGCTTCTTCTAGCTCATGGTTCATACTCATGCTAAGGGAACAAAATTGTTGTCGGTCCTCCTCGGCGTTGAGACAGGCTGCTTCTAACTGAGATGGAGGGTCTCTATGATGGCCCTCATCTCGCGGGACTCGCTGCAAAGCAAGTTTTTCACAAGGATGTATACCTGCATGGCATTCCGAATGACGTGATACACGCAGACATCTTCAGGAAGGAGAATACCCCTTCCTATACAAAGTGCCACGTACGGGTCATGAATCCTATCGGTGATCAAGCAATCGACCCGGGGAACGAATGAAGGGATCTCCAAGCCGTAAGGAGTTGTCATCTCATCGAAATAGGACGTGTTTGCCAGTGGTACTAGAGTGACGTGAACAAGATCCGTCTGAATCGGGTTGCTGCCCTCTTCCCGGTCAACCACAAGATGGTGACCTTCTGTTGACCTTTCTTTGACCGTGTGGCTAGACTCACCAACCGCCCTCATCTTCTTCTTGGACGGATTTCGTGCTACGTTTACGATTGAAGAAAAGTTAGTCATCTCTGTGATCAAATAAAAAGAAACTCAACTAAGGGACAAAGGGCAAGAAACAAAATTCGAAGGTAATGAAAATAGTTTGACCTACATATAGGCCTAAGGTGAGCCTTGATGAGCATCGGTTCAGCTAGGAAATCATCGACGAAGGAGCACTGTTCAATGAGGAGTCTAAGGTCATTCAGCAACTCCTCGTCGAAATCAACTTCACATCTTCTTGTCTTAGCCCTCTAGGTCGTTGACATTGGCCATCCTTCCTTACAGCTCAGAAAGAAGAACTTTTCCTTCCAGTTCGTGATTTTGGACGAAAAACCGCCCAGAAGCTTAAACCCAGATCGGTAGCTAATGTAGAAATAGTAGGGCTCGTTGGGAACCTTCTTTATACTGCATACCCCCATGAAAACATTTATATCTTAGGGGAAACCGAGGTGATAGCTAAGAGAAATGCTACCTACAATGGTCCTGATAGAGTTTAGGTGCAGTTGACCTAAGAGAAATGCTACCTACAATGCTACCTACAAACTCATAGTGCCGAAGGATTTCATTGATAAACAAATGAAGGGGAAAGCAAAGCCTGACAACGAAGGCTTCCTTGAAGACACAGACCTCAGTCTATCCTTGGCTCCACGGATATTGCCCGTTCTCGGGTTGGATATAGTTCAAATTATTAGGAATCTGATAGGTGGTAATCAGATCCACTATCTCCTCGCCGGATTGCTCGGAGGGTTCGAAAGCTATTCTAGATGAGGCTTGTCGAGAGGTTGAGGCCCCTCTTTGGGAACCTCTTCGCTCTTGAGACGAGGACCCCCCGGCTCGAGCATCTGGGTAGCATTCCCTCTCCGACCCGCTAGACATGAGTAAGAGGAATTAGAGACTCATTGACAAGAAGAGGAAAAAGACAGGTTGCTGGAAACTTCCACTACCGAGTCGGAGATTGTCAAAGCTCCACCAATCTTCGCCCTAGCGTATGTCCAAAATTGGATAGCGAAATGGGGCCCTTGAGGGTCCCCCCAATTTACAGATAGAAGAGCAGACCACCGACGGACTTGATTTGCCCAATCCAATGGTCCAAGAAGAAGCTCACGTTCGAAATTTTGAAGGGTGCGCATGCCCTATTTCAAATTTTGAAAAGTCGTGCCCAATTTCAAATGTGCACCTATCTTTAGACTGGAAATGTTGTCTTCATGCCAATAATAGCTCGGTAGGTTGTCCAACCCAAGTGGACTTATTCAACCAATGTCTAGAGCAGGTCACCTCAAGCCTCATCTTCGAACAAACTACACTCTTTTCTAAACTGGCCTCAACTCTAGTGTGGGGGGCAATTGATAAGGGGTGATTTGGCCTTCCATTGACCTAGCAACACGTGGCATCCATCTTCGTTGCTTGACATCTTAGCGCCATGTGGATAGTCGCGTATCTATCCAAGTCAAGGAGACGCACCCCAAAATCAGTTTAGGGCACCTCATACACAGATCGGGCACCTCAGTAGGGCGGCTAGCAGCACCTCGTCCATGGCCGACTTGTGGTACCTCTTGTACCTCATTGTTACTGGTCCAAGGGACCTCGGCGTGAGGAGCGACCTCCCTCATGGACTTACTGATCTATGGCACCTTGTCAGTACCAGTCCAAGGGACCTCGGTCTGAGGAGAAACCTCCATCGAGGACTTGTTGACCTAATTGAGGTCCAGGTGATGACCTACGAGACGTGCTCGCCGACCTCCTCCGCGTGCATCCCATCATTCGGGTCCTCCAAAAGTCAGCTCTCACACCAAATGTTCTGGAGAAAGGCACAAAATCCTAATCTGCACGTGAAACTACCTCCGAGGACTTCATACTAATCAGCCTTGTTTTCCCGAAGATCTCAGACGCAGTGCGTGAATCTCACGCCAAACAATGCCTATATAAATGTCTCACTTCCAACCGTAGAAGGTATGCGCGATTTAACTTTCATAGTGCTCTCTCTCTCTCTCTCTCTCTCTCTCTCTCTCTTTATTACTCTCAATACATTCACCATTGACTTAAGAACTGGAGTGCGCACACCGGGAAAGCATCTCAGACACTTTGATCTCTCTCTTCTTGCAGCTTGACCAGACAACCTACTCAATCCAGCGCCCAAACTGTGTGCCAACAGGGAGCACCAAATCATGCATCACCATGTAGCATCTTGATTGACTGGAATCTCAATTAGAGAGGGAGAAGATCTAGCCCTGCCAGTTTGAGATTGAGGTAGAGGCGGGGAAGGTGGGAGACCGAAGGAGATTTTGGAGATAAAAATGAAATTAAACTAGTCTACTAGTCATCGAAAATGCTTTGGTTGACTGAAATGCCACTGGTTTACTGGTGGACAAGCATGGTCATTCTTGTGCTAGTATTTTAAGATAATACTAAAATAACAAAGGTATAATTAGTCAATTTCTTAAACTTTAAGAATAATTTAAGAAAATTACCCTTATATAAACATTTAAAAAAACTAAAAATTTGAATTTAAAAAATAAATTTTTATTTTTAAAATAAATATTTATTTTAGATTTATTTCTTAAATACCAATAAGTGATTAATAACCTAAATAAACATTTATTTTTTAAATACTCCCAAATATGGCCTAATTTAACAAATATAAACCCAACTCGAAGAGGGTCTAATTTCAATCACACGGATTTTTACTCAATGGTTGTCGGTGGCTGGAACTCTAACTTCGGAGCTTTGGATGCTTTTATGGGCTTTCAGCGTCGAGAGGACCGACATCGAGGCCGTCTAATTATGAAGTGGATAACAAGGCCAGATTCCATGTTTTCATCACCACATGCAACAGCATGTTACCTGGCTCCAAATCTGGTCTGTTCTCTCCTACTGTATCGAAACCGGTCTCTAATACTACAGCTGCTTCTGTTGCTAGGACCAATGAAAAATGGCCAAGTGCAGCACAAACGTCCTAAAGAAGGGATGGTAGCTGGTTGAAAGTCGGTTAGGAGGTAGAAGACAGGGAAGGGAAAACCGAAGAAGACAAATTGATTTGATATTTGATTGGGAGAGAGAGGGACTCACATATAATTTTAAATGGGCCCCTCCTATTAGTTTTCTCTTAAAATGGAATTCATCTATAATTTTAATGGAACCTCTTTATTGTTTTTTTTTTTTATTAAAAGAGAAAATTTTAAGTAAAACCTACCTATACATTATTTTTCATCACTTATTAATTTATAATTTAAAATAATTTTTCTTTATTCAATAAAACTTACTTATAAGTTTTCAGCCTTTTAAATATAACATACCACATCAGCATTTTATATTATTTTATTTATTATTAAATGGATTATAAATGCCACATCAGTTTTTCTTTTATACAGTTCTTTATCGTGCAAGAGCTTGAATATTTTTGAGCTCCATGAGATTTCAGTTCTTTCTTCTTATTTTATACAGGTCATAGATGCATGGTGCATGGCTTATCTAGTTGGGATGGACGAGCTAAGACAAGGTGGCTTATCCACAATATATATATATATATATATATATATTTAATTAAATATTTGCCGCTTACTGAAACGTGGATCGCATGGTTTTTTAGGGCTAGTCTTTAATATTTTAATTTCAGTCGATGACTTTGCTCTCAAGCAGGACTGCCAAATCCAACTCTGGGTTTCCTATCTACAAACTTTTTTCACATCCACGCTCACAAAACATTACTGCTATGGATTGGAACATCTCTCGATGAATAAAAGGGGAGATGTTCTCCATGCTTGTTTAGCATTTCTGAGTAAGGATGTGAGAAGAACTTCTGTGTAATATCTGTGAAAGGGGGGTATGGAAAGAGTTTGTGGGTTGGATTCATGGGAGATGCGAGCTCAGTGCATGGTGCTTCATCAGTTAGTAACTCCTTCATGGTAGAGCTTAGGGTCCATTTAACTTATAATTGGAATTAGAATAGTCTAATACTCTTATAGTCTGTTTTGTTCAGACGTGAATTAGAATAGGAATTGAAACCGATAAGAATAGAATTTCATTCCCAAAAGAGGGGGAGGGAATGATCATTCTCTCAAATGGGGGAGTGCCACTACACCAAAAATAGGAATGAAATTCTACATCCGGCCAACCAAACAATGAAAATCTGAATGGCCCATTTCAATTCTAATTCTAGACCCCTATTCCCATGAACCAAATGTACCCTTACTTTAATTTTATAAATTACTGCTTTTATCACAAATCTATTTTGCGTAATTGTTTCGTTAATAATTACTGATATACTGTTTATATCACATAACTATTATGCATAATTTTTTATAAAAGAATTAAATAAAGAGAGAAGAAAAAGGTTTGGTCAATAACAGCTCCCTATACATAATTGCCTCATGGAGACGGAGGAATCCATACACTAAATAGGGGATAACCTAGATTAATAAATTTGTTGTTTATATCATCACTAGGGATATGGATGAATCATCTACTCAACTTTTTGGTCATCGAACCAATCTCGTGAACTTGAAATTAAAATTTATAATAAGGAGGGGAGAGGGGTGGGTATTTGCGGACAAGTTGGAGCTTTATCTATCTGTCATGTCGGGTCGCCAAACATGCTTTCTCTTCACCTATTCACCTAATTGGGATTTAGAAGCCCTTAGACAACCTATAAGTCATTTTATTGCTAATTAATTAATATATTAATATATGTTTATAAAAAAAAAACTAATATAATTATATAAGTTCACCTTTGACTACATAAAGTATTACATGGTCAGACTGACCAAAGATATTCCAATTTGTAGCTTCCTTTTCATTTTCTTAATATGATATTTTTCACTTATTATACTTACTGTTTTCACATATTTTAATATAACCAGTTTTGAATTTTCTTTATAGAAAAACTAATATATTAAAGGATGGGTAATTTTGGAATATATAAAATTTTCATGATACGTTTATGCATGCTGGGATACCTTGTGTGCTGTGATGTTTTAGTGTCTAGGCACATGTCTAATATAAACATTGCTGAAGTTCAACATACAGTTCTCAATTTTCTAAAAAATATTGAGATTAGTCCAATCAATAGAAGGCTTAAGAGAATTTGCTATCTGCAAGGAATATGTGCACATCACCACACAATCAGAAGAAAACCGAGAAGCATAAGAGAGACCTTGAAGGATTGCTTTTAGTTCTGCTTGCTCCACTCCCATCTTTCCAACCAACCTACCACCAAGGATCACTGAACAAGACAAATCTTGAGATAAAGCAAATGCATCCATAAGAGATTGCATTAGGAGCCATTCCACCATTAGTCTATCTGTTGTGGAACTCTGAGAACTGGGCTTGGAGATGGTAAAGAGTTGTTTATAGAATATCTTTCACCTGACTGGCTGCCATATAGATAGAATTAATTTACCAATAGTCCAATGGGCATTCACAGGTTTATCCTTGAAGATTTTTTCATTTCTGACAAATCAAATCTATTTTATATATATATTAAATGAAGGTTTTTAGGCAACAGCCCCCACCCTTAAAACACGTGGCATTGTAAAGTTTCAATAGATAGAATCTTAGAAGAGGTTAAACTCTCATTCTTAAAAAATGTCTATTAACTCACAAAAAAGTGATAACTCCACTCTCTTAAAAATTTACACACGTAACATCCTAATCTCTAAAAAGTGGCCACTTCAAATGTTATGGAAATAACTGAATTTTATTCAAACACAATCATGTCAAAAGTAACGATTAAACAGATAAGATAACTTAAAAATATTCAAAATATTAAATGGATAAAAATGAAAATAAATAAATTCATAAAAATGACTAAACAATTAATACAAATGGCGTGAGTTTTATTCTTCTAAATGAAATAGTTTATTAATTGCACACTAGATTTAACTATTTTTGAAAGTGTAACCTAATTTAGATTTTAAAAATAAATTTAACAAATAAATAGTAAATATGAATTAAAGTGGGTTACTGCTTACAAATAAGACCTCATTTAATCTCTTAAATCATATTAAAAACAACATAAATTAACAGTGATTTTCAAACAAAGTAGGTCAGAATAGATTGTCAATTACAAAGATGTAAGACCCATGTTAATTTTTCTAATTTAAATTTTTATAGTTAAATAATAAATTTCAAATTAAATGATACTGTATGGGGTCATTCTCTAGATAAAACATGAGAAGTCTCTTAAATCAAATAAAAAGCCTAACCTAAATGTCTAATATATATAAATAATTTAAAAAATTGAAATAATTAAGATTAGTGGTCCCATACTTAGTATGGGGTCATTCCTAGTGTAATAAAAAGCAATGGCATGCCAAGCTAGAATTTTAGATAGAAGATCCTTGTCTGGGGTAGAGTTGATTAGAGTTAGAAGATGGTTAGTAGATTCCCCATCCTGTTGACAAAGCACACAACGGATGTCATGAACGTTTGAAAAAAGTTTTTTTTAATAGAGATGAAATCAAACATGATTCTCTACATTAATAACTAAAAATGAGGTGGGAATAGGGAGGTTCCAATTTTTTTTGAGGGAAAATTCTCAATTAGTACCCTGAACTTGGGGCCCAGTGCCACGTTGGTCCTCGAATTTTAAAACATGACAATTCAGTATCCAAATTTTCAAAAGTGCCAATTTAGTACCACCCATTAAGTGGCATTTGAAAGTGACCCCAACTTTCTTCAATAGAAGAGAAAATGATTTGGGATTATTCATTTTTTATCAATGTTTTGATGGTTGATAAAGAAAATTAGATGACATTTGAAGGATATTTGTGTCTTTTCAAATGCCACTTAAAGGCTGATTAAGGACCGATACTGGATTGACACGTTTTAAAAGTTGGGTACTAAATTGTCATGTTTTAAAGTTCAGAGACCAAAGTGGCACTAGGCCCCTAGTACAGTGTACTAATAAGGAATTTTCCTTTTTTTAACATCTTTTCTGTTAATACATGACAAATAAGCTTATTTCACAGAAAACTTATCCGAGCTATGACCCAACCAGATCCAGTCAGATGGGACTATTTCACGGAGAATGTGAGTTTGCCATATGCAAGAAATGGTATCTGAGTCAAAGAACTCTTCTAATCTCTCTTGATTCCATTGACCATTTAGTATAAAATTAGAAATGGCATCTGAGTCAAAGAACTCTTCTGATCTCTTTTGATTCCATTGACCATTTAGTATAAAATCTGGTATGAGAATTTGTCTAAGGCTTGAGTGAATTGTGTGTGAATCCAAAGGGTACTACCTATTGGGAACTTAGATTGAGGAGATATCAGAATTCCAACCTCCTATGAGAGATTCATGAGCTCAAGGCGGATAGATTTCCAGGATGGGGGGGCATTCCTTATAATCTTATAGGGAAAGAAGTGCTCATTCCCTACATACTTGGCATTTCATAATTGGGCCCAAAGCTTGCTTGTATTGCTAATTTAAAAATCACCATGCTAACTTTTGAAGGAGAACTAGAATCATATTTTTACCAATTCTGAAACCTAACCCACCCCACTCTTTAGTTTTTTTTTCCCTATATTTGTCCAGTTCCACCACCTAAAGGGATGGGGTTGGAGTCATATCTAGACCACCAAATTAAAAGACCCCGGCTATTTGGATTTTGGATCTCCTGTTCACGAGAACTCTGTTCACGTTTACTATACCCACAGTACACTATTCTAGTGAATTGGAAACATCTCTCCCTGTATAATACTATGTAGAATGATGAAATGTTCTCCATGTGTAACTGCAATGTTGTGTGAGTAGATGTGAACAGAAGATCCGAACTCGGCTATTTGATTTATCTTGTCACAATACAGAAGATCCACAACATTCTTACATTGGACACTGGACAGGGACAACTTGAATAACGAGTTTTGAAATCTTGGTTTTCTCTCTAGGTTTGCATATATGCAAGTTAAGCCTTCCATATTATGCGGGGTACTTAATTTTAACACTTATAAACAAGTAAACCACCACATTTATCAATTAAAAAAAGGCGTCATATTGATTAAGGAGGGAAAATCCATAACAGTCATGGGCCATGCCAATTGATTATGACTTTTTTTTGGTAGGAAATTGGTTATAAATAAATTAACGTGGGCTTTTGCTTTTTAATCCCTTAGAATTTTAAAGTTTTTTTTTTAAGTTATGAAATAAATAAATTGAAACATAGATTTATTTAAACCCGCCCATAATCAATTTAATTTCCTAATAATTAACAGAAAACTGAATATAATCATTCACTTATAGAACATGGATGGACATATTAGAACAACAGCTTTGATGCAGGAGTCTCTTCTACTACATAGTGATGAACAAGGAACGCGTGCAACTGACCATTTTGATGCGGATAGAGATTAGTCGGGCCCCACACGATGCACAGTTTTGTTAAAAGAAATTGTGGCAGGAGACTTTTGACAATATCAATTGGGGCAAGCGGTGTCTTAATTTTTATTATTTAATTTAATTTTTACTATTTTTATTACTCGTGATGTAAAAGTTTTGTTAAGTGACATTTAAATAGGAATCTTAGGTCATTTCTAATTGGGCCAAGCTAAACCCTATCAATCTTAGAATTTTTCTTGGGAAGGTTATGTATTGTCTAATAAATTAAAAAGCCCAAAAACCTGAAGGGCATTAGCGAGAGGGAAGTTGATCTTTTATTAAAGTTAAATTAAAAAATACTTTTATTGATTTTAATTAAATTATGTTTTTATTAATTGATTTCAATTTTAACTAATATAATAATTTTACTAAGTATGTTAATATCTTTTATTGTTTTTAATCGTGTAAAGTAAGTTGTTGGTTTTTAATTTACCCTTATTTATATTTTTAAGTTACTTTTCATTTTTAATATTTTCTCATAAAATATTACTTTTATTATATTAAAAAAACAAAAAGCTTCCATTATTTTTAGTTAAAATCTTCTTATTATATCGATTAATTAAAAATTAAGTTCCAAATTTTTTTTTGTTATTTTCTGATTTTTAGAAAGTTTCGCTTATTTTGTTGGTTTTTCTTGTTAGTTAACAAAATTGTTAATAATTTTTTTGTTAACTTGCCTTAGTTTTTCACTATTTTGTTTTTCATATTTTTAATTTATAAAATTATTTTTAGTAAAAATCTCTCATTTATTCTTTATTTTCAAAAATTGCATAATCCATCCAACCAATCAAACCAGATCAGTGTAGCTCAGTATGAATTGGTTATTGAAGCTAGCAGGTAGGACGGCTGTTAGGTATTCAAATAACCACACCCATGAACTTCGTATGCTTGATATGTGGCAATTTTTGGCCCCTTGTTTCATTTGTTATTCTACTTCCTTTTTCTTCTAGAAAATTAGGCCTCCTTCATTTTCTGGGAAGTGGAGGCAAGTATTGGTGGGTCCTATGGAAAAGAAATATAACCTGTGTTTGTATTTTATTATTATTGGGTCTCATAGAAAAGAATGATTCCTGAGTGGCTCGTATACTTGGGCAAGTAATATCCTCTTGAGACTTAAGTAAATCACTAATCCACCTGAGTTGAAAATTGCTAATATGTTCAACAATGTTATTTTTCTTTTTTCTTTTTTTTTTGAATAAAACAGTCATTGTACAACTTTACATTGGGAATAAAAGAGTATTGGTAAGTGCATTTGTTCACGTAAACTGTTCTCAAAAAACACTTGCCAAGATAAATGCATTTACCTTGGTAAATGAATTATTGAGATGTGAATGAAGCCTTGTAAGCAAACTAAGTTTGGGAAACAACATAATCCATTTGATCTACTACTTAATGCTTCTAAAACTTCACCACAATGAGCTATAAGAAATTATTTTTTGGTAAAGAGAATAAGACAATGGGACAATTCATGTTAATAGAAAGTAGTTTTAGAAAATTACTAGTTAAGTTTTTACATAATTTATAGAAGAAAATTAGTGAATTTTTAACAATTTTTTTGAAAATATAAGATTTTTTTTTGAAATTTAATTAATAGTGAAATTAGTCTTTTAACAAAACATGTTAGTTAATAATGTTTCTAATATTAATTTTCAAGACATATTTTCTAAAACTTTATATTGCAGATTTGGCAAACCAAACCGAATCAATAATAGGGATGGCAATTTTCCCCATTAAACCAAATTCTCTCCCCACCTCATATGGGGTGGATTTTCCCTAGTAATGGCAACGGGGCAGGTTTGGGGTGGATTTTCCCCACCCCATCCCTGTCACTGTCTAGCCCCATCCCTAGTAGTGGGGTGGGTTCGGGGCGAGGTGCCCCTCTCCATTGGGGATAGGGAATCCTTGAGTTTTCCTTGCCCCAAGGCAATCAGTTAAAAATACATCAAATTTTGGATGAGTATCCGGAATTCCATGGTTATTTAAAAATTAGTTTTAAACTTAGTTATATTTTAATAATTCACCATTGGGTTAAGGGAATTATATGCAAACCTTGTCCCCATCCCATTCCCAATTTGAGGTAAAGATATTTTCCCCATTCACATTTAAGATTAGGAAAAAAAACCATCCCATTTGGGGTGAGGTAGGTGGGGTGGGGCAAGGCCCTAGTTTATGGTGAAAGTTGTCATCGCTATTTTTTCTCAATCTCTAAAGGAGGATGAGTTAGTAGGGATGGGAAAAACCTTATTGCCCCAAAACAAGAAGGGGGTTGGCATATAACTCTTCAAACCCATTCCAAACCTGGTGATTAATTATTAAAATACCCCTAGGTTTACTATTAATTTTTAAAATGTCCCTAATCTTTCTTTAAATTTCCAAAACCTTAGAATCCCATAATCTCCTTTCTAAAATATCCCCAAATCCCCATAGTTTCATTTTTAAAATACCTCAAAATTCCCATGATCCTATTACTAGAATACCCCTAAATTTGATGTATTTTTAGGTGGTGCCTCGGGCCAGGGAAAAATTGAGGGTTCCTTGTCGATGCCCTACCTCGGGAGGGGACAAAAAGGGGGTGTCATGCCCTAAACCCACCCCATTACCATTGCTAATCAATTAAAATTTGTTCAAATCAGTAACTAAATGTTTATATTTTTTGACCCATCTTCTTGCTATAGTGTTTGATAGATTTTAGCATCAACGCAAATAATTATAATAATATTTTTAATTAATTAATAAATTTTATTATTTGCTTTTGTTATTGTCTTGTTGTATTATCTATTCTTTTCTCTTATTAGTATTTTAGATATTTTTTAGTTATCTTATTTCAATATTTAAGTTTTCACTTAGATTATTTTCTTAAAGTTTTAACTTAAACAGTAGTATTTTAATACATTGATGAAAAATTAAATACATGTATATGTATTTAATTAGTAATTTAATTAAATGGTTTGTCGGGCATGTGAGATTAGATAAGGAGATGTTTTGGGAGGAAGTTTTAAGTGGAGGATAGTTTAGGAGAAATTTTAGGAGAGAAGATGAGTTAAGTGAGAGAGAGAGAGAGAGATATTTGGAAGATTTTTAAGATTTGATTTAAATTGTTGTGAGGAAATATGACATAGCCTAATAAGATAGACTAAACACTTGGAGGCTTGGCTTAATGGGTAGTTGGGAAAGAGAAAAGAAAGAGAGAGTTGAGGAAGCAAAAAAGAAGATTTGCAAAAAAAAATAATAATAAATTATTGTTCTATGGAGCTACACAACCTGGGGGTAGGGATGGCAATTTTCTCATCTCTGCCAAGTACCCAACCTCCCTGATCAAGTGGGGATGGAATGGAGATTGCCTTAATAGGGATAGGGTGGGGGTGAAATTAATAGGAATACCTAATTGGGGACGGGGAGTGAAGTCCACAGCCCGCCCCAACCCCAATTATATATATTAAATATATGTGTATATATTATATTATTTATATTATATATATCAAAATATATTTAAAATATTATTTACATTTTAAAATTTCCTTTATTTTAGATAAATATATTTCTAAAGACAAACTTTTATTTAAAAATTTAGGGATTCAAGTCCCTGATGGGTAAGCCCTCTCTATCATGGATTGAAGATGTAGGCTAACATTTTTCACAGGGATTAATTTAAAACTCGAGGTCGGGATGGGAAATATGATCCATGCCTTGAACCCATCCATTGCCATTCCTACCTTGGGGATCATCCTCTAAAACTATAAGATCCCCCAAACCCATAAATATAGTTCCATTAATTATGGTAATTATAAATGTAGTATCTACTACTTATGAAAATTATTTAAATTTTCCAATTATTTATTCGAAAATTTGGAAGTTTTATAATTTAAGTTTCACTAAATAACAAAATCACTAATTATTTCTCAAAAATTATAGTAAATATCAAAGTTACTGAAATATAAAAAATAAATTTATATTTATTGAAATTAATTTTCCACTAAAAAAATACTGAACTTTTTTAATTATTGTTTGATAATATCATTAAACATTAATAAATTGACCAAAATTACCAAAAATATCAATAACTACTTATTGCTAAAAATTACTAATAATTTTGAATTATTAATTTTTTATTTATTAATATTTTAATTAATTATTCATTTCAATAATTAATTTTCAAAAAAATCTGAAATTAAATCACCAAAATCAGTAATTTTTAGCAAGTAATTATTAGTAATTAAAATTTTCAATTTACCAAAGTTACGAAAAAATATAGTTTAGGTGTTGATATTTACTAAATAATATTCAATAATATCAATAATTATTGAAAATATAAAAAATATTTCACAAATTAATTTACCCACGTTTTTTGTTTTTAGGAGGAATTTTAGATGGGAGAGATTATTTAGGAGAAAGTTTTAGGAGAGGGTTGAGTTAATTGGTAACATGTGAGAGAGAGAGAGAGAGAGAGTTGGAGCAGAACTCTAGTGAAGAAGAGAGGGATGCCACGTGGCAATTTAGATTAGGAGGTGTTTTAGAAAGAATTTTAGGTGGGAGAGATAGTTTGGGAGAAATTTTATGAGGGGTTAGCTAAGTGATCGAGAACATGAGAGAGAGATTTGGAGTGGCACTTTAGCGTAGAAGAGAAGGCTCCACTTGGCTACATGGAAGGGCTAGGAAGGGGTAACCGGGTAAGGGAGAAAAGGAGAGAGGTTTAAGGAGAGAAGAAAGGAGGAGCGGGAGGAGAGGGTTGTTGACGTGGGATTGGGAAAATTCCCGATTAGTACCTTGTACTTTGGGCCTAGTGACATTTTGGTCTCTTAACTTTAAAACGTGACAATTTAATACCCGAACTTTTCAAAATGCATTTGAAAATACACAAATGCATTTCAAGTGTCATCTAATATTCTTTATCAACCACCCAAAGGTTGATAAAAAATGAACAATCCCAAATCCTTGCCTCTTTCATTATAGAATGTTGGGACCACACTTCAGTGGGTATTTTGATAACCCCAACTTTCTTGAATAAAAGAGGCAAGGATTTATGATTGTTCATTTTTTTGTCAACGCTTGAATGATTGATAAAAAAAAAAAAAATAGATGACACTCGAAAAACATTTGTATTTTTTCAAATGCTACTTAACGATTGATTAACAACTAGTAAAAGGGTGAGTATTAAATTGAGATGTTTTGAAAGTTCTAATTACTAAATTATCGCATTTTGGAGACAAAAGTGACTATAGGCCCAAATTGTAGATACTAATTGAGAATTTCCCCTTATATTTTTTAACAGTTGATTTATAATAAATAAGATATTTCACATTATTATAATATAATAAAAATATGTGATTTTCTCTCTCCGCATTCTGCACTCTATTCATCTCTGTATGAACGATTAGATTTGATGTTGGAACTTGGAAGCCACTCCAAAGCCTCCAATATCCCCACACAATCTTGCTAAATCCAAAGGATACCATTACCTATGCCCTATTGATTTTAATTAAACCAATAAACGGTCACTGGCAGCTGTAACTCATAATCTCACTCTGCATCTATGTACGTACACGGTTCCAAATCCACAGCTCTTTAATTTCACTCGTTTATCTCTGTCTTGATGTACTCGCATGATTGATCTCCACCGCGTTAACAGATCAGAAACTGAGAAACAACAGTGAAGGAGGGAGAGAGAGAGAACGAGAGATAACAGATTACAGATCCTGGTGTTGTAGTTGTAGGCTAGTTAGCGTGTGACGACTCAGACGCACGTGGTATCTCCTCTCTCTCCACCAAGAAAGGAAACAAACCACAAGCCCTCGTGAAACTACCCCCGTTACGCCCACATATACGGTTACAGCTGTACTTATTCACCCCATCGAACTTTCTCTCTCCCTCTCTCTACCCCTTCGTGCGCACAATAAACAAATGTTTCATCTTTCATTTTTTTTTTACAAATTATAGTCCAGTCTGTTGTTCTCTCTCTCCCCTCTCCCTTTATAAACTCCCCGATGGACAAGTTTCCTCCTCACCGAATAAATCCAACCCAGAAGAAAAATACACATCCATCGTCACAAAGAAAGAAGATATGGTTAGCAGATTCCGTCGAACTCTTTCCTTCTCAGCTCCCAATCCTATTCGGCCCTCGTCACAGGAGAAATCCTATCACATCAGATCCACCAGTTTTCCCTGCAGATCACACCACCCCCTCATCTCCCAGCTCAAAGACGCCATCAATGAGCTGAGAACCTGGGTATCATCTAATCCCCATCCCCTCTCCCACGGCTTGAATCGCCTCCAGAGCGTCCACGACTCTCTCGACGATCTCCTCCAGCTGCCTCGCACTCAGGACTCGCTCCGCCGGCGACCTGATTGGGTCGACAAGCTCCTCGAAGATTTCCTCCGTTTCGTCGACGCCTACAGTATCTTTCGAACCGCTCTCATGGCTCTCAAAGAGCAACACTTGGCGGTGCAGGTGACTGTTAGAAGGAGAGATGATTCCAATATCGCGTCTTACATCAAGGCTCGTAAGAGGATGGACAAGGAGATGTCCAAACTTATATCTGTCGTCCGATGCATCGGGAGGAGGAGGAGGTCTTCGGTGCCACCACCGGCTGCTTCCTTATCGGACGTCGATGTTGAGTTAGCTGGAGTCTTTAGGGACGTCAACGACGTCACTGTATCTGTTTCCATCTCACTCTTCAATGGGATGATGTCTTCGTCGTCCTCTTCGTCGTTAAAACATTGGATGCTGTGGGGATCGTCGAAGAAAGTGAAGGCTGCAGAGGAGGGAATCCGAGAATTCGGGGAAGTGGGAGTGGAGAGGCTGTGCCAGTTGAAGAAACAAGGAGAGGAACAAGTGCGGCTAACGTTGGGAAGATTGCAGGCTATGGAGGACTGCATTGTAGGGATTGAGAATGCAAGCGAGAGAGTGTTTCGGAGCCTCATCAACACCAGAGTTTCCCTCCTCAACATTCTCACTGATCGGTAGAGAATTCGGAAGTTTCGATCGTGAAGACTGAAGAGAAATGTACAGTCGTGATAATTGAGTAATGTTTTCTTTAATTTTAATCTTAAATGAATACCCCAATTAATTCTTCCTCGTCACTCTTGAAGAGTTGAGTTGTTGAAATGACGATCCATGGTTTAATTTGTCAGTTGCCAAAGTGTAACTAAAACTAAAAGCATGTTATTTTTGAAATTAATAATGCTGGATCATTTGATTAAGAGTTCATGGGATAAGGTGTCGGTTAATACTTTAATACTTGAATAATGACAAATTAATAATGCCCAACCATAATTTCTTTTGTGACGATCAAAGTAAGATGAAGAGAAATTAATAGAAATTGACTCCCGTTGACATACAGCTCTTAGCTTTTTTACATATTTGCACTTTTACAGAACCGGCCGGATAGGGCTGTCAGTGGACCAGATATTGGTCCAATTCCATCCAGTTAAATACGAGTCCATTATGGATGGACCAAGTCCAATTCAATCCGATGAATACTTGGATCATTCTGGACTAATCCAATTCAATGTTTGTACCATGGATTGGATATTGGTTCAATTCAACCCACAACAATATAAATCCAATCCAATAAATATTTTATACCGTCATTGAATCTGAACTGATCCAATTCTATATGTTTTATTGATTCCTCCAATTCGTTGAATATATATATAGGGGTGCGAAATGGAATCTATTCAAGCGAGTAGATTCTTATGTGAGCAATCCATTTCCTGTTAATATATATATATATATAATTGTATAAATATATAATAGTTATTATAAATATTGTTAATAACTAGATAACGAATCGTTTAAATGGTTTTCATCGTTTTTAATTTTTCTAATTTTAAATTTTTTGTCAGAATGGGCCAATCGTTCGGTTCGAACGGTTGGACTGGTTGGCCCAATAACCGTACCCCTGACCGGTTCGGTTTCCTGGTCGGTTTTAAAAACCATGATGTTATGTCATTCAAGCGTGTGACTCATACGACTCAAAAATGAAACCGTTTTGGCCACTGGTTTTTGGGTCGACGGTTCGATTATCCAGTTCGAATGGATGGCCTGTTCAAACAACAAAAATTAAAAAAAAAATAAAAAACGACCAAAAACCATTGAACGGATCAATGGGTTGATAGTTTGACCACTCGGGTCAAAGGGTCGTTGATCAATTCAACGATTTTTTGCCAGGGACCGGGATTGGGGTCAAATGGAATTGGTTGACGGTTCGACCACTCAGGTCATTCGAGTATGTGACTCATACGACCTGAAAACATAACCGTTCTGGCCACTGGTTTTCGGGTTGATGGTTCGACTGTTCGATTCGAACGGGTGACTCGTTTTGACAACAAAAATAAAAAAAAAATAAAAAAAAAACGACAAAAAACTATTGAATAGGTCAATGGTTCAACTGTCCGAGTCAATGGGTCATTGACCAATTCAAGGATTTTAGCTAGGAACTGAGATTAGGATAAAACGGAACCGATTACCTGAATGATTCCTAATTAAAAAAATAAAAAATGGCCAAAAACTATTGAACGAGTCAACAGGTCAATCATTCAACCGCTTGAATCAATAAATCATTAACCAATTTAACGTTTTTTTACCAAGAAGCGGATCAATAAGTTAATGGATCGACGGTTCCATTCCAACCCCTGCGAACTGGCCCCCTCCGCTAGTTAATTTTGATTCAAATAGGTCCAAATCTAATCCATTGACACACCTACGGCGAGCACCAAACAGCTAGCAGCTGCAGAACCGAACTGACTTGATATAAATAAATCAATCAAATGGCAAGTCGATTAAACAGTTATTGATATCGAATTTGTTGTTTATAAGTGGTGATTACTTGGTGGAACAACCAATGAAGATTGAGGAGATTTTGAGGCATTGGAACGTGGAAATGAGGATTAAACAAGGATATCATGAGGAGGGTAGGGAATAAGGATAGCTGGCAGCTGGTTTATTTCTCTCCCACTCTGGGATTGTTTAGTTGCAAGTTGCAACCAATAACTCTTATATACGCTTCTTCATGTATTGAGGAATTTGAAATTCAATCAATCACCAATAACATTACGTGTACAATTAATGACCGACTGATGTTTCAGGTTTTAGTGCCAAATCAAGTTACATCAATATCATCACTACTAGGAACTTGGAAATACAGTAGTTAAGGGGGTGTTCACAGTTGGATTAATCGAACCATGAGCTCATTTTTACAATTGAATTGGTATATAAATATATGATATAAATACTATAAATATATATAATATAAAATTTATTTAATATATTATAAATAGAAAATTAGAAAATATAATATAGATAATATAACATATAATATATATACTGATTGGTTTGGTTAATAATTGGCCCTTTTTTACATGGTTTTTAAAAACGAACTGATGACCGAACTAGTCAGGAGTCGGTTACTGATTCGAACGGTATGACCGTTTGACCCGAACGGCTGGCCCGTTTTGACAAAAAAAAATTAGAAAACGGTCAAAACCGTTCGAACCGTTCGAACGGTTAACTGGCCAATTCAGCGATTTGCTGACCAAAATCAACGGTTTTGAGGGATAAAACAGTTTTGGAGGAAAGCAAAACCGATCAGGTGACCAATTCCCGGTTTTTCATGTCTGGTCCAATTTTGAAAACAGTGCTTTTTTAGGTTAACTGAAAGCCAAATCAATACCATCAGTTTGTGTAAAATACCAAACAGATCAATTCAGTTAATTGAATTTTTTATTTGATTTTTCGCTCATTTGGTTTTTGTTGAGCACTTACACGGATTAACTTTGGCTGTTGAGACAGTTTCTGGGCCGGGCATGTTCTGAACAGTTCACCTATTCACGTCCATGCTTTTATTCTTTTATTAAAGTATAATTACTAATTTATCCATTCTCATGATAACATGACATTTCCAAAAATTCTCTCAACAGTATAGTCGAACTCTCTAATGGGAGAGACACCCGTGCAATGAACGACCCCATGCCACTTTCTTTGTTTTTCTATTTTTATGGAAAAGTTGAGCATTATTATATACCAACAGTAATAGCACATGCTTTGGGATGCTTAATTGCATTATTGACCTAATTAAAGATAGAGCTTGTTTTGGTTAGTTATATTAAAATAGAAGGACGATGATGCATCGATCATTATATATAATATGTTTAATTAGGGGTTAGCCTAGAGGTACGATAAATCATTATAATATAAGATTGGAGGCATGGGAACATCCCTATATATCCATAAATAAATAATGTTGTATGATCATTTAGCTGTAGTGTTTTGTTTGACATCAATTCTTTCATGCTTAACTTTGATGTCATCTGCGAATTATATGCGCAGTATTCATCATAAAGATTATACATAGTAACGGTCCCAAAATCGTCGTATTAGGGTGTAAGTTGATAAATTGGGATATGCTCCTCAGAGAGCGCTCCCCACAGTATAATCATACTTACTACGGTAAAAAGGTGAAAACATTATTTTCATCACAAGAAACATCAAAATGATGTTAAAATGGCTTGAAAAAGCTCAATCAAACAAGACAGATATGCTTTGGAGAAATTACTACCAAACAAACACCATATATAAGAATTCAAATTTTTGTACCAATTGGTTTCAATATGATCCATGCTCACATATCTCTTAATACCAAAAGAGTTCGGATCTATTGATCAAAATACATTGTTGGCCATGTTCACATAACTGCACATAAGGAACATCTAATTTAGTTCATCATATGGTTGATGTTTTCGATGTGTGGTTGTGTTAATGTGACCATCGATGGTATTTTGTAGGGCATCTTTGGAACCAATTAGAACTAGGTGTGCAATCGAGCTGAGCAGAGCTGAATTTTTGCAGTCTTGAACTTGAATTGGAATTGGGAGAATGACTGATCAGTCCAGGTCAGAATTGGGAGAATGACTGACCGTGAATTGATGCCAAATTTACGAACAGGATGCGATTTAGTGGGGGGAGGCTACTAATAGGCTATGGGGGGCTGTCATTCAGAATTCTGCATTGAATTGCAGAGGACTTAACCCATTGGAATTTGATTCAAATTTTATTTCTTGGTTTAAATTTGGTTCAGTGAAATATTTGATAAACTTGAATTCAGCTTGAAATCTCAAAAACGAATATATTTTTATAATATATAGTATATTTTTGTATTATATATAAAATATAAAAATATATTTTATAATATATACTAATTGAGCTTCAAAATTTAAACTCGGCTGTCATTCAATTAGAATCGAACTTAACATGATAAACTATTCAATTAGAGGTCAGTGCGATTGCAGCCTTAATTGGAATAATATTTTGTTGGGAATATATCTGGTCTCACTAGACCAACTTTTCTCACCTAGAGCCTAACCCAAAGATCCGGATGCATGTGGAACTGATCAGAACCCGACGCCTTGTTTCCCCTAATTCCAATTTCCAACTCATTAGATGAGATTCAAATGGCCTATAGACTATCGGTTTTCACGTTAATGGACGTTTTGCACGTTTGTAGATCTTAAACTTAAAGATGGCCTGCAAAAATACTTCTCTCTCTTATATATATATATATATATATATTCTTTTCAAGTTATAATTTTTTCTCGTATTTATTTATTCTCTAATCCTCGTGCTATATTACCAGATTCCTTGTTGAAGTTTGTCATAATCATCACAAAGGTGCAATAAAATACAAAGCATGGATTGGGCAAATGGTTAGGTTAATATGATTCCTATCTATACCTATTCAACAAAGACCTATATACATATGTCACTATCTATCTTCTTTCATTTCTTGAGCCAAATACTTAAATTAATGGACATATATATATATATATATATATATTTCATATTCAGATCAATAAAGGCAGGTTTTAAAATTGACCATATTTGATATTTAGATCAATAAAGACAGAATTTTTATTTGTAGGAAATCTGTGCTCTTTCAAAAGAGTATTATATGAAACTACGTGTTTTATACATTGACTGATGTGTTGTCTTGTTTTTTCATTTTTTGTTGTTATATGTTATTGCTTTCTTTATGTTTTTAAGCAGAGTTGAGAGAGTAAGGTGTGCTATTTGTATTACTTTTTTCTTTTGATGCTGATTGATTAATTAAATTATAAGGTGATTGAGTAAAATTTGTGGTAGTTTTTGTTTGGTTGATCCAAAAGTTAGGAAGACTAATTTTCTTTTGAACTCCTGTCTTTTGATTAATTGCACACACCCACACATATATCTTATGTCCACACAAATTATATTTGAGTTTTAGCCCAACATTTGCTTGAATCCCACATTGAGATAATTACAAGAAAGTTTTGAACTTATTACTAAGGGTCCGTTTGGTTTGCTGGAATAGGGATCTGGAATCGGAATCAGAATGGGCTATTCTAATTCCAACTGTTTGATTGGTCGAAATTGGAATCTCATTCCCATTCCTTCTGGAATGGCATTCTCACATTTGAGGGAATGGCCATTCCCTACCCCTTTCTTAGGAATGAAATCCCATTCTTGCTGATTTTAATTCTCATTCTCATTCCTGTCTGAACCAAATAAACTATGGGAATGAACCATTCCAATTCCGATTCTGAAGAATTCCGATTCCAACTATAAACCAAACGGATTCTAAGAGTTGGGTGTGAGAGTGGACGTCATTATCCACTCACATACCTTTTTATGAGTTATCATTTTAAATTTCAATTGTTGTGACTTATTTAAATAAATGACTTGTCATTTAATACTTGCAATGATGGATCTATTTATACCTATGTTTGAACCAGTCTCTGCATTCATTCATTCATCACACACTTGTATCCATTTCTAAGTTGGAGATTGTTGTTATTCATGTGACTAAGTATTGTGAGTGCATAGTTATCGAGTGCCTACTAAAGCTGTTGAATCCTGGAGTAGAACAACAAACTTCCTATATTGCGTCCAATTTGATACAGGGGAGGTGAAATTTTGCTTTAGAACAATATTTTAGACACGCCATAGCTGATAATTCCTAACTTTGCATTTACTATTCTGCCCTCATGCACATTCACAATAACATCTTATTACATACACCACAAAATTTGGGGGCAAAAATAAAAGAGTATATAATATTTCAAAATTTCATCCCGCACGATCAGAGTCACATTTGGCCTCTTGTGTTTTAATATAATATCGTCGCACCTCTGAAAGTGTTAACGATGAATGAGAAATCACAGTATTGCCCATTTATTATTTTTTATTGGTATTTAATTATATGCCCTAATACACTATAGGGGTCATTGAGTAGTGCAGCACCACACGACATAACCCCCTCCCAAAATTGGTGATTGTGGAAATGGAATCAGCGTCTATGCGGTTGGTGAATTGCCCATTCATTTGATAAAATATATGTTTTATGCCATCAACCAAAATGAAACATTACCATGTTCTTGATTTTTTGCTTTAAGGGGTGTTTTTTTTTTCTGGATTTTGAGAGAGGGAAAGTTAGTGAATAGGATTTTGGTTTCTATTGACCAAAAATGTTATGTTTTTTTTTCAGATTTATATAGGGATCAAGGAAAGTTTATTTTCCTAGGTATCACTTACCCAGATAAGTGATACCCATTTCTTAGGTGGGCAAATAACTTTCTCGCATTGGGGAAAATTGCCAATACTTGAAAGGGACAAAATGACCCTTGTAATAATGGATTTTTATGGATAAAATGGTCATTGCCTTATTTACATGGGAAGTAAAAGAACATGGGTAAATGCACTTACCTAGATAAACCTTTCATAGGAAACAATTATCTGGGTAAGTGTATTTATTCGAGTAAATAACTTACCAAAATGAGAATGGGGCCTAATGGTATTGATGGTGCGCGATCTGGAAGCTCTTAGCTGGAATGTTACCTGGATGTTGGTTAGTATTGTATTCTGGTAGCGAGTTGCTCCGATGCTTAAGTTAGTATTGTATTCTGGTAGCGAGTTGAAAGATTGAATGTAAGTAAGCTAGTGAGTAAGAAATCACGTGTACCTTGTGCTATGGGGTTAATGCCCTTATATAACTGAACTGTTGTGAGCCCCAAGAAACTTCTCCGGGATCTTCAGACTGAGCGGTAGAAATCTGTTCCATTTCAGAAGGTAGCCAACATACTAGCTGATAAGGCTTATCATGTCCATCTGATTCAGGTGGAACGAGGATAAAGCCTACAGTTACGCGGTATAATCCCGAAAGGCTTGGGAACAACTAGTGAGCTTTTAGAATCCATTACGTGTCACTTCGGTGCACGTGGTCACTGAAGTGTCCTGTCTTCAATACTATCTGAAGTGACTGAGGCGCCCGAGGTGCCCTGGTTTGTCGAGGTGGTGGGAATTGCTAAGTCATTGTCTGGCTGGTAGGTTGCATCCGCATGCCCTTTATTTATCAGGTTGGACCAAATCACCCCTCATCAAATATAAAATCTATATCCAGAAAATCAAGCACTATCTGAATGAAATGATATATATATATATATATATATATATATATATATATATATATATAAAATCAAGATCATTTTGATTCTACGAAATGGATCCATTTCCGGTTTTTCTTTTTCAAGTACATACATTTCCCATTTGAGGGTGTTGAATTGATCCAATAGGAAAACTTCAATTTAATGTTCAAAGGGTCCATAAAACAATTCTAGGTTCAAAAGAAAAAAACCCGGACTTACTTCAGATTTCTTTAATAATCAATTAAGGACACTCGAGGGAAAATTTTTGGATTGGGTCATGCTGAGACGTAGCCCAGCCTGAATACTTACTTAGAGTCTTAGACCAAGATGAGTTATAACTTCTAGCCCAGGAACTGAATCTGAATCACAAATGGGCAAAGAAAGGCCCATCTAAGAACGGAGTTGGGATGGGCGGCCCACATGCACATCCAACCGTGCATTGAAAATATCTCCCGTAATTGTCACTGAGAGATACTCTCGATGCACGGTTGGATGTACATGTTGGGACACTAGTGGGGCATGCTCGGTGAGGAGCGCATGTGAATTCTCTAAAAATTAAGGATAAGTGTGGCAAATGGTAAGTCTTACTACCTTTTGATTTCATATAACAAACAAGTAGCTTTAAGAAGAGAAGAGGAGCAATGTAAAGGGTTATAAATTTATAATCTATGCTATGCCTTTGAAGAGATGATTCTCAGACTCACAAGTCATGATCCTCAATGAGATGAATGTTCATTCTGTGTAGCCCACACAGATGAAATGGTTTGAGCGGTATGGAATTGGATCAAAGCTGCCTTTTCTCATGCTCAGATACAGGGTTTTCTAGTTGTTAAAGTTCAGTGATTGAGGAATGTACCTCTACTCTAAAGAGGTGATTATTCTCCAAATCTTAACCTGATTATTTTGATAGAACTTTTCTTTTTGGAAGTATCTGGTCCCATTGTTTAATCTTTAATGGACATCAGGATGCAATAATGGTTATTCAATAAAGTAGCCAAATAGGGATGCAAATGGACGGGATCATTCTATATTATTCATTTTTTATAAAAAGATATCAATATATATGATAAAAATAGTTGAAAACACTTATATTTTTTTTTGTTTTTCTTTATATAAGTTGTTACGTTTTTTTAATAATTTATTAAATTTTTTAGAAATTAATTTGAATTGGATCAAATTTGGATATCCCACATTCTTAATTGATTCACATTTGAATCAACACTTGTGAGATCTGATTGAATCTTCAAATCAAGTTGAATGTACAACCTATATTATGAATCGAATTTTTATATATCTCAATTCAAATCTGATCCGATCTGTTAGCTTATGAGGACATACCCCACTAGGCCACTACGAGCCCGACTGAGTGTGATGCAGGGGTTGAAGATAGCTTGCCATAGACAAAAGAAAAAAGGCACTCTTGTCTATGAATCTATCAATGGGAATGTGCACAAAGAGAGAGATGAATGCAATGGGGATGGAGAGTGGAGATAATCTCATGCCTAGCCTTACCTATTAGCTGGTCGTCATAGCTGCTGCAAGCCTTTGCCTTTGATCCATTCCCTCATATATCAGGTTTCTTATCTATACTTCCTACCCTTTACAGTTTTTTACTCACACACATACTCACGGCACAAAGAAAAAAAAGTAGGGGAAGCTCTGAGCTCGATGATGGTTTGAAGAATCTAGGTGAAGTGAAGAGCGGTCGTAAAGTAAGGAAAGTAGTAACTAGGTTGTTCCACCTCTACGGAGAGATTGGTTTTCCCGTTCCGCTAGATTGGAATGTTCCTTACACTTTGTCAATTCCACGGTACTATTGATGGTCTGAAACTTGGGGGGTATTAGGTGTTTTACAACATGATTGCTTTTTTATTTTCATTCATTTTTTCAATTGTCCCGTCAACAAAAATACGAAAATAGGTTCTTCAACTGTGTTTTTGTTTTATGTTTTTGAAAGTCAAGGTGATTGATTGGTTTTGTTTCAAAAATTAATTCATATTTTTAAGTCATTATTTTTGTTTAAAAAACAAAAATTAAGGCAGTAATCAGGTGAGATTTGATTACATCCACATCTAATCTGATTATCAAATCTTTGGAGGGTTGGCATGTCATCTGCTGGACGGGCCCACATATTCGCCAATCCAATGGAGGATCCGTTTAGTCCCCATCTTCATCAGTTCATATGGGGCTGTAAATGAATCAGATCTGGCTGCCTCCACATCCACATCTGATTATGAAACTTTTACATCCATATTTGCAATCAATTATCATGTCAGATTTTTAATAAGATCCGGGTTTTGTTCCAAAATTCTTATTGGATTTAAAATGACAAAAAAAAAAAGATAACTTAATTATTTTTAATATATGCACATAAAATAATAATTTTGTTGGAGTTGAATTTTAATCAGATCACATGCATTTAAATCTATTTGCATCCAATCTGATTATTAATTGAATCCAAGTTTTAACATCCAAATGTGAGCTAATTGGATTTAGTGTCAAATCGGGTATTAGATTTTGGAAGTCTATTGATAACCTTAAGTTCATGTCGCTTTTAAGCTGTGTTTAATTTGAAGGAAAAAGTAAGGAAAGAAAAGGAAAAGTAGGGAAACCCATACAAAGTTTGTAAAGGTTTTCCTATCTTTTCCTTCCTTTCCATACTTTTTCCTTTAAACCAAACATAGCCATGAGGTATCAAGTGGCATGATCATAGGAGTATGGTATGATTGATATTTGTTCCTTGTGTTTGTTTTATATATTTGTGGAATAAAGGACCACAACGGTACAACCAATCACACCATTACCATTGATAAGACACGGGAGGTACCTCTTATTCATGGAGAAACACATTGCAAGGGATAGATAATAGATAGGTTTCGGACCATTGTGTTATCCATTTCTTTTAGAATTCCAATTTGATTAGTAAAATAGATATAAATTTATTAATAAAATTTATTTTCAATGTTTCATATTGATAATAGAGTCATGACTAACGACGTTTCATAAAAGCTATTATTTAATTTAAGAGTTCAGCTATCTATTTAATTTTCATTGATTCACCTTTCATAGTGTACTTTATGCGTTTGACAAGATATACTTACCATCATGCTCAACCAATAATGTCTTTTGATGCATGATGCAGTGCATGCACCATAGGATTTGCTTGATTTAATTTATTAATGGCATATAATGTCCAGATTCAATTCGAATCCAAAAATGGGCATATAATAAGAATTGATTGGAACCCAAATATTAATGAATTAACGTTGCTCTATAATCCTTGGTCATATTATAAAGGGTTTGTATTCTCATCCATGGTGAGTCTCTTACACATTCAGGAGAATCAAATGCCTCTTCAATAGAATGTAAGTGTGTTTTTCCCATTCATCAAGAAGGTAGTCGATATGGTGATTACATGGCAAACAAAGTTATGTTTGGTTTTAAGAAAAGGGTAGGGAAAGGAAGAGAAAGGTAATCAATATGTTTGATTTTGGATAAATCTCTTAAATTATTACTGTTCACGAAATTGATAAATTGTACCTTTATTATTTATATATTATCTTAAAGTAGCCTTATTCTTTTTAAAAATTGACATCACCGTTAATTACTAATGAAAAGAAACAAAATATCGAATTTGCTCAGTGGCAGATAGCCCCCTCCCCCTCTCCCTCTATCTTTGCAAAATCAGCATTTCCAACCATAGAACCAAGTCCCACCGTTACATAGTCGAACTTATAAAGGTACAGCAAAAGCGTTAACAAATTCCCTCAAATTTGAGCACACAAAACCCTAATATTGTTCAACGAGCTCCATTTCCAAACAACCTAAACTAAACAGAGCTGAAGAATACATTGTAGAAATAGAATCAGAATCTTCGAAGTGCCCGTACTGAGTCGAGCTTAAGAGCTTAGAACCGAGTTGAAGCCACAAGGAGCTAAAGACTCTACAAGTGAAAGAGAGAGAGAATGGAGCACATTTTTTTTCTATTTTCATCTCGGACAAGATGAAAGATCATTGACTATCCTGCTGTGAACACATCAAATGTGGTAAGTTTCATTGATTTGGCCACTAACATCAGACTTTAGGGGTGGATTCGAGCCGAGCCGAGCTGAATAGTACCAGGTTCGAGCTCGGCTCGAGACTATTCTACAAGGCTAGAGCTTGAGCTCGGCTCAAGTCAAAAGTTCATAAGTTCGATCTCGGCTCGTTTTATATTTTATACAAAATATTTTATTATATATAATTTTTTTTTTATTTTATATTTAAAAATTAAGAATTATAATAATTAATAATTATAATATTTTTATTATATATATTATTTTCTATAATTTTATATATATTCGAACTGACTCGCGAGCCTCACGAACTGAGCTCTAGTAAGTTCGAGTTTGGCTTGTTTAATAATCGAGCCACTAAATTGGGCTTGAGCTTGAACTTGAGCAACCGAACCGAGCCGAATTCGAGCAGCTCGTGAAAAGCTCGATTCATTACCACCCCTATCAGACTTTGTTCTATATTATACAACTCTGACGTCCCATGTTAAGATACTAACCCAACTCAGTTACTACAAGATGACGATCTCTCGAACACCAACAGCAGAGTAATGGTTAGCCATGTGATAAATTGCAAATAAAACATCTTTGTAGCTCGCAGAGAAAACCTAAAAGCCCATCCCAAGCTTCAATTTCCCAAAAACCTCAAATTCCACCCCACCTTCTTCTTCCACTCAGACCTTTGTAATCACAAGCTTCAAAAATGGAAAATTCTTAACAAACACCAAACTCTAGAGATCCCAAGCTCTTACATCACCACAATTTCAAACAAGTTCAAAATCAGTAAAAATAGTCGAAATAAAACCAGAAATCTCTGCAAATTCAGCATTTCCATCCATAGAACCAAGCCCCACCATTACTCAGTCGAACCTCTGGTGCAGCTAAAGTGTTAACACACAAAACCCTAATATTGTTCAACAAGCTCCATTTCCAGAGAACATAAATTAACCAGAGCTGAAGAATACGCTGTAGAAATATAACCAGAACCTTCGAAGTTTTCGTACCGAGTCAAGATTAGGAGCTTAGAACCGAGTTGAGGCCATAAGGAGGCTGAAGAATAAAACTCTGCAAGAGAGAGAGAGAGTAACCATGGAACGCGTTTGTTGGTAATTGTTCCAATCTAAACTAACCACTCTTCCGACAAGCTTGATCAACTCCTCGTTTCCTCCGCCATCTGCAACGCCGAAGATTTAGGTCCCTATACAAAGCTGAGGTGTTGCTGTTGAACGATTTCTGTAAGTTTAATGGTGGGTGACTGGATTTTGGTAGTTCAACATCGGATTTCTAACCCCGTAGTATACATATGGATATGCTGAAACCGTTGAAACTGAATGGAGAAAGGAGAGAGAGACCAGAGGCGGAGGAGAAGGTTTGAGAATGGAGAGAGAGAGTGGGGGCTAAGGGGATGAGATGAGGGTAATATTAGATTTTGAAAAAAACTTATAGGTCGCATGGGTCACAAGTGGACGGATCGGGACGAGCATTAACGAATGCTACGATAGGAGTAAAGCTAGTGAATTGTCAGAAACTGTAATAGCGTTAGACAATATATAAAGTACAGTTTGGGGTACCTTTTTCTTCCTTTTCCTACCCTTTCCTTCAAACCAAACATAGCCCAGAGTATCTATGAATATTCATTCTCTCTTCCATTTCCCTAAGGGTCTCTCTCAAGGTTGATTGAAGAGGATTTCATTAACCTCCTTATCTTTCATATTAACAAATTACACTCGACTGTGAAATTAGCATCAATTCCAAGGGAATTCTGAAGCTATCATTCTCTCAAAAAAACCCTTATAAGATGAATTTTATTAATTTTTGACTATTCCATGCTGTATTTGTCAATGGAAAATATTCTTAGGATGTGCTGTGAGGCGCTGTAAGTAGGAGAAAATGGAAGTTAGGATGCACGCCCCACGGGCACCTCACATACACATCCAATGTGCATGGAGAATATGTCATAATGGCGCCCATGCCAGTTCGGAAAATGGTGCCCATCAGCTCATAATGGCGCAGTTATTTTGAGACGATCCATTTAAAAGCGAAAAAAAGGAAAAGGGTAAAAAGTTAAATGATTGTGCGGGGACCCTGTGGCTAAATAAACAGCCTGAGCTTTGGGAACAATGTGCGATAAACATGGCAAGAATCTGTTGATACCATTTGCTCGGTCCCTCAGCATGCGTCATATAAAGGTGTTAAGATAGTGGTTGTAAAGAAATCGATGTTCACTTGTTAGTGCTTTGGATATTGATCATTGAAGCAATAAAGGTATTGGACAAAACTCTAAAGCAACTTGAAAAAGTGAGACGGTGAGTCAATATAAAGTATATGGTATATGGTAATGGCAATATAAAGATACGTACATGAAGTCGGACGAAATTATTTAATTTGGTGGTAGCTGCTACAGAAAATAAATAAATTCGTATTTGTTTTCCATTATTAATGGGTCTCATGTAAAAGATCGATTCTAAGCGGCTCATTTACTAGAATTGGATAAATTATTTACCCATGCATGTGAAAAATTGCGAATATGTGATGTATTAATTGAGGAATAAAAGAACATTAATTGGTAATTGCTCTTATATACCTAAGAAATAATTGTCCAAATAAGTGCATTTACCTAGGTAGTCATTTACCTAGACGTGAACAAGGCTTTAAAGACAAGATCCCAAAAGCTCAATACTAAGGAGGGCAGTGACGCATTGTTTAGGGAGGGTTTTGTAAATTCTAGACTCTATCCATGTCCATAAACCTCCCAACCCATACCTACCCCAAAATCTATAACGGGTTGGAATTTCAGAATCCAAACCCTCATCACATGAAAATACAAAACCCTCCCCAACCTTACCTCCCTACATTCAAGGGTAGGGTAGGTTGAGTTGGAACCCGCATCTAATTTTCTATTATATCTTATTATATATAAGTAATAAATAAGTAAAACAGTATAAACAAACAACAAAATTTCTAATTATTTGATTAAAACATGTAAAAACACATAAACTATCAATTATCCTTTACATAAAATTTAAAATATTATTAAATTCAACACCTTGTAGATAAAATATATGTTTTCTAGCAACATGCAGGGAGGGTTGGATTTAATCTAATACCATACCTTACCCGTAAAAGGGTTGTAGAATCTCAATATCCATCTTTCCCCCAAAACCCAATCTTCAAACAAAATAAACCTACCCCATGAGAGAAGATACCCATTGGCATTGGGTAGGGTAAAAATTGTCATCCCTACTTAATACATATTTTGATGATTCAAATTCTTTTATTCCCAAACTTTACCTACTTAATAAGTGTGGGAGATGTTCCCAATGCACGGTAGGAGCAAAAAGTAAGAGTATTGAAGTAAGAAGTTTGGTCTCCCATTTATTAAGCAACAAAAAGTAAGAAGTTCGGTATGAGAGTTGTTTGGGCATTTCCATTGGTACAGAGTATTGATGATGGGTAACATATGTACTCACATATGTTAGAAAATGAAATTATTAATTAATTTATATTAAAAAATAAAAGATAAATTAGTGTAATTTTATTAGTAAACTATCAAATAAATATATATATATATATATTTAATAACAATTAAAAAAATTCAATAAATCCCCATATTACACAAATGTAATAAAATTTTCATAAAACTACATTCTCGTAAAATAACATTTTTGAAATTAAAATATATAAAGTATTTGAAAGTTTATTTAAAATGCATTAAATAATTATTGAAAATAATTACAATATTTTGGAAATTTTAGGAAAATTTATTACATTTGATAGATTTTGGAAAACCATTGAAAAATTATGTAATTTTCATTGCAAATTATTGAATTGAATATTGGGTTGGCGGAGACAATGTTTTCAAAACTGGATCAAACCATATGGTTAGACCAGAAAAATTGGGAACCGGACAACGTTTCACCTCAAAACTGCTTTTTGTCCAAAAACTGTTTATTTGGTTAGAGAACTTCTGATCGGACAATAGTTTTTTTGCCTTGTTTTTTGTTTTTCTAATTTTTTACTTTTTTGTCAGAGCGGGTCATCCATTCGGACTGAACAATCAGACTGTTCGACCCTAGAACGGTTCCCTATCTAGTCCAATTTAAAAAACCTTTGACGGGGAGTGGGTGCCTTGTCTTGAGCTTGGCTTGGTGTGCAGCATGGCCTAACCCAAGGTCCGAACCATGGACCAACTCGACTCATTGCACGGCACGGGCCTGTGCGGGCTCAGGCCATTGGTCGTGCTGAATTGACCCCCCAAATTATCCTAGAGAAGGGAGGCACGGCTCGGGATGCCTTGTGGGCCAACACGACACGACTCGCACTGTGTGGGCCACATGCGGGTCGTGTTGTGTCGACCCAGCATCGCCCAGTTTACACCTCTATTTGAACCCGCCTAATACTAGGGACAAGGTAGGGAAATTCGAGGATTCTTCAACCTTGATGAGGAGTGGAGTGCATTGCCCCCGAACTCGCCCGACATTGAGGAGTGGTTACCTTGCCCTGAACCCGTGTGACATTGGGGACGGGGCGGGAATGAAATAGAGTGTCTTGACTATGGGGCAGGGAAAGGGATGGGGTGCCTTGCCCTAAACCCACCATGTTGTCATTCCTATATAATTGTTAATTATTAGTAGAACTAATAAAAATGTTAACTTTTATAATTATTTTTATTAATTTAAAATTAATCAAAAATTTATTTAAAAATTATTAAAATTACTACAAATTATTAATAAACTAAATTTATTAAAAAATATTTATTCATACTCAATCAACAATAATTATTTTTTATAGATCAATATTAAATGAAAAATTAAATTTTTAAATTTTTAGATTTTCCCCGCTAGTCTCATATTAAAATATGAAATCTAACCTTGTGGAGAGATGGTGGAGAGGAGACGGGAGGCCAGTTGAACATTAGAATCAGTTCGTACGTATCCTATATATTTAATTATTTATTAATGGAAAAGGTAAAAAGGGTGTTGTGAAGTAAAACCGAAAGTATGGTTCTGATTATTGATTTCTGATTGCACGTAGGCCGTAGCCGACGCAGCTTTCTTCCTCGTAGACCGGGGGATTGGGGGAGTGGCCCCCCTTGTGTGTACGCCACACTGTTTCCACGATGATCCTCGTCATGTGTGTGAGTCGGGGACACAGAGAGCGAGGCAGACAAAAGAAGATTCGAATCCTGTGGGGCGACGATGGACCATTTTATTTATTCGCAAACTTTGGATTCTGTAGAGATCTTCTCTAACTTTTTGGGTTGGCCCTAAAGTAACAGTGAATACACGTGTAGGTATAGCTGATTCACATGACATGAATATTCTCTTCACCTTTCGCAGTGCACATTTCCCTGTAAAAATTATTAATTTACTTATTGTATTTAAAATTTAGGATGGTAATGATTTGGGCTGACTTGAATTTGGGATGCTAACCGATCGGATCGGATAATTGAAATCTGATTCGATTGGATTGGATTCGAATCAGTGTATATTGGAATAAATTCGATATTGTTTATATTGGATCCGATCCGATTAGATCTGAAAGGATTTGATTTGAATTTGAATCCTATCGGTAAGTTGGATTTCCGGATTTGATCCAATTCGACTTGTTTTCTTTAAAAATAATAAATTATTAGAAGAAAAATAAATATACTAATTTAAATAAAGTAAAAACAAAAAATGTAAATATTTTTATCATATATACATGTTTTTTTATAAAAAAATAAATAATATAATAAATTTATAAAAATATAATATAAAAAATATATTTATAAATAAATAACATATATATGTATTATATATATTTATATTTATATTTATATAATATATATCAGATCGGATAGGAGTAATGCGAATTCGATCCAAAGATACAAACATGAGTGATCCAAATTCGACCAAATAGGAACAAATGAGATCATGATCCAATTCATTTGTACCCCTAAGTTGAATACAAATCGCTCACATGGCATGGGCAACACCAATGTTTTCAAACAATCTTTGTCCCAGACAATCAGACCATTTGGTCTAGGAATCATTTAGGCAATCAATTCCTTTTTATCTTAAAACCAATCTCTGACCAAAAACTATTGAATTAGCCGATAATTCGTTGGTCTGGGTGATTGAACTGTCAATCTATTCAATGATTTTTTGCCCTTTTATTTTAAATATTATTATTTTTATCAAAATAAACCATCTATTTGAATCGAATGATCAAACCATCAACCCAGAAATCAGTGCCTAGTAAAATTCCGATTTCAAATCGATTTTTAAAATCTTTGGCAGAAAATCACATTTCACCATGCATTGAAAACATCTTCGATCCATAGTTGTCCATGGGAAGACAAACCAGCAGTGCCTATGCGAATTGTTGGGGTTTAATTTATATAAAAGACAAACCAGCAGGTGCGGTCCCGAGAACTTATCAGTTCCCCTTTATCTTTCTTTTTTGTAATTTTGTTTGGATTACTTACCAAAACCTATCCTATAGTTTTTGTTTTATTAAAACAGTCTTATAAATCATAGTTTATAGTTGAGTTACTTAATCAACCTTCCGTTAGAATATAGTGGAAAAAGACTGTTTTGATCCTAACTTCCATTTGAATAAATTTAATCAAAACAAATAAAATTGAAAAGATCATTTTACCCCCTTATAATACATAAACAATCACCCTATTTGGTTTAATTTGATCAATTTTGTTTTTTTGTAGAAAGAAGTATTAAGGGTATATTTGGAATAAATAATCATGGGCCCATGCCCTTGAATATTTTTCATTCAGTTTACGTGATCATATTACTATTTTCAGATGGCAAAACAAACACTTCTTGATGAAAGGTCATTAAGTAAATAGGTTGCAGATTATAGGGTGTTTTAGTAAAATAAAAACTATAGTGTAGCTAGGTTTAAGTAAATAGGTTGCAAACTATACATGTTACAATTTTCATTAACATGTATGGGACTCAACCAAATATATCACATCTTCAATTTTCCCTTTTTTTTAAAAAACATTAAAAGCTAAATAGGGGCCCGTTTGGTGCGTCTTTTTGTGCGGTCTTTCAGCTGTTTACAAGCTGGGAAGACTGAAAAGCGGTCTATTTCCGTTTGGCACGTGGAAGATCTAGCCACCAAAAGACGGGATGACGAAAAGACACAAGAAGCCCATTTTGGGCTGATTTCGAGAAGCTCCAAATGAAGTTTTTCGCATCTTTCACGTTTTAATCTCGCACGAAAAGACCCAAAATGACGCATGAAAATATGCGTGTCTGCCAATCGGTCTTCAGGCTGCCCAAATCTTATATCAAAAGCTTAATGCATCTTTTGATTATCAGAGCTACAAGAATATCCTCTCAAAAAGACTTGCCAAACAGGCCCTAAATGTATTCAGATGCCCATATACCACCTTGGCACCATTTGATTAGAAATAGTAAAAAACTAGAAGATGGTACCACGTATGTAGGTAAACTTGGTTTGGTCACTAATTCAAAATATTTATTTAGTTAGTTAATCAAAAGGAAAGGGAAAAGGTGAAAATGGGTAAAAGGATTTGGGCTATGAGGCTCTAAATAGATAAGGTTGTTTGTCTTGAATCAAACTATTTGATAATTTTGAGTTCAATTTCCATTATTTCATAAAAAATAATTTACTAAATTCAAAATGATATTGAAAAATATGAATAAATTATAAAAAATACTTTATTAAAATAAGAATAAAATTGAAAAATACATATAAATTTAGAAAATAAAAATAAATGATTAAAAGTTAAAATAATAATGAAAATAGTAATAAAGTCCATGACACAATGAAAAAAATATTTAAGAATTAGCAAATTAATATCATAAAACTATTAAAACAGTAATTATTAATTAATAATTAATACAAATAAAAGTTATAAAAAATAAAAATAATTTATTAAAATATGAATAAAATTGGAAAGTATGTATAGATTTATAAATTAAAAAATAAATTATTAAGAATTAATTTTACAACAGTTGAGCGGTGTTCTATTTTACATTGTTGCAACGATGTTTTGTTTTACATTAGTTGTAGTGGTAGAGAATGGGGTAGAGACGGCAACAGTTATAGGGAGTGGAGAAGAGATGGAGAGAGAGAGGGTAGAGGGAGGGAAATCGAATGGCTGAGAGTTGTAGTGGATTCAATCAAACAACTCAAGTGGTTAGGGACAAGACTGTCGCTGTTGAGAGTTGCAGCGGCGGTGGCAAGAAGACATGGGAGAGAGAGAGAGATAGAGGGAGAGAAGTCAAATGAATGAGACTAGCAGTGGAAGAGAATTGTAGTGAATTCAATCAAATGGCTCAAGTGGCTAAAGATAGGACTGTCGTTGTTGAGAGTTTAAACAGTGGTGGCGGGAAGATAGGAGAGAGAGAGAGAGAGAGAGAGAGAGAGAGAGAGAGGGAGGGAGGGAGGGAAATTGAACAATTGAGAGTTCAACAAGCTAAGGACAAAGGGT
>NW_010729245.1:456453-515894 GCF_000365185.1 Nelumbo nucifera | reverse complement strand
GGGGGGAGAATGGGATTTGAGACATAGTTTTCTTTCCAACAAGTTCTCCATTGCTAGCGACTATAGGGTTTCTTCAAGTTCTCCATCGCCGCCTCCCTTCTCGTTCGATGGCAACAAATCAAATGGGGCTTCTAGCGGGTTTAAATAGGGGTATACTATGTCATTATTAAAAATAGTGAGGATATTTTAGACTTTCGTCCAAATTTGAAACACATTTGACCGCATTCAGTGCCCATCCTGGGTCTTATGGTTTCAGATCTGAAAATGCATTTCAGATATTTTTTCAAACTCAAATCCAAACATAGGTGAAATTTGAAAAGCAACATTTTTAGACTTTAGAGGTTTGAAAAGTGTTTTCAAACACCACCCAAGTGTCCCAAAAATGATGACTAGCGTCTATACTACAAAAAAATATGTTTTGACGACGTTTAGTTCAAACGTCACTAAAAGATAACCTTTTTACGATCTTGTGAATAATTTTCATAGAAAAGAAAGTTTTAGCAACGGTTATGCCTAACTGTTGTCGAATATAATATTTGCGACATTTTTTATGCTTTCATGACGTTTATTTAAGCATCGTCGAAGCTCACTTCCCGCCAACCCCGTGCTTCCACGCCAAAAAATAAACATCGCTAAAATGTTGTCATTAGACCTGTTCATGGGCCGTGCTGGGTTGGGCTTGGGCTGAGCTTTTACTCTTCATTAATGGAAATATGTTAGGCCCGAGCCCAAGCTCGGCCTGACCAATGGGCCTACAATTTAGGCCTGAGCCCAAAGCCCGACCTAATAAAAAAAATTAGAAATTTTCCCTATTCAATAATCAATATAAATTAGAATTTATTTATATTAAAAAAAGAGTATAAATTCAAAATTTATTTACATTAAAAAAGAATATAAAGAAGGGAAAAAGGATATGGAGAAGAAGGGTTCGGCTGGAAAAATAAGGGAAAGAGGTGAAAAAAAGAGGGGTATTTGACTAGGGTTTTTAGGTTTAATTATAGGTCGGGCCGGGCTGGGCTATTTTGGCAAATCCCAAGCCTGGCTCAAATTTATTGGGGCTGGGCTTTTTGGCCTGAGGTTAAGCCCGCAGGCCCATATACCTGTTCAAGCCCATCCGGGGGCCGGGCGGGCCAGGCCGACCCATCGGGCCACCCGGCC
This sequence comes from Nelumbo nucifera, assembly GCF_000365185.1. Next base: position 514,736 of record NW_010729245.1, on the reverse strand, counting down.
CATGAACATGTCTAGTTGTCATAAGTTTTTCCCGCCAATACACATTACGGCGGGAATGCATTTTTTGACGACGTTAAAAATAAACATCATAAAAAGGAGTGAGAAACGTCACAAAAAATATTTTTTTATTGTTTAGATTTTATTTTTTATTAATTAAGTTTAAAATTATAGAAATATATTCTATTAAGTGATATTTCTATTTTTGTTTTACAAATGTAATTAATATTATTTATTAATTTATTAAGTGTCTTATAATTTTGTATTCAATTATTAATTGTACTCTTACTTTTATTTAAAGTTATTTTGAATATTGAAGTGGTGTTTAAATTTATTCATGTTATAATTTATTAGAATTGTAATATTTGTGTATTAATATTATTTATTTATATTTCTTAAAAAAATTATAGCAATGGTATATAAATAAATGGGTGAAAACTTTACATGTTCTATGGGTTGGTTGCAAAAAGGAAAATATATAGTGGGTAAATCAGTGCCAATGGCATTATTAATTTATTGAATATTAAATTTCATTTTAATTAAATATTCATTAATATCTAATTAAATAATAATGTTTTATTTTTATAATTTTATTTTATTATTAATTATTTGTCTAGTTAATTAATTATTTTTCATTTTTTAGTTAATTAACCTTCGAGGACTGCTTGTATCTAGTGATGTCAACAAACTGGGTTTGGCATGGGTTTTCCCAATGTTTTAAAAAACGATCTGGAATTAAAATCGTTCTGGCCACTTATTTTTGGGTCAGCGGTTTGACCATCTAACTTGAATGGATGGCTCGTTCCAACTTAAAAAATAAAAATAAAAAATTAAAACAAAAAATAAACTATAACGGGTCAAACATGTTAACAACGATTCGAAAATAGTGGGTTTTCCTCAAGCCTAATTCGACCCTTAAATGTTCCCATGTGCAAGCAACCCCAACCAAAGTTGACTTCAAAGCTTACTGACCCAGTAGGGTTCAACCTTATCCAATAATACCAACCCACCCCCATTAGGTCAAATCCGATCGTCCCAAGAACTAATTGGTTTGATTCTCAATCTAAAATTACAGATCCTATTAGGTCTGATTTAATTCCAAACACTATTTTTGAATCAATGTTGAGCCAAACGGTAAGACAACGTGGCCCAGAAACCAGTGGTCAAAATGGTTTTGTTTCACCCCTAATCTAGTCCTTGGCCAAAAACTGTTGATTTGATCAACAACCTGCTAGGTGATCAAACCATCGATCCATTCAACATTTTTTGGTTATTTTTCATTTTAATTTTTTTTAAGTCAGAATGGATCATCTGTTCGAACCACTAACGAAAAAATCGATGGCCAGAACGGTTTTGGTTGTAGGTCATTTTTTAAAATCTTGGTTCTAGGTACATAATATTTTTTGTTCGTGGTTCTACTTCTACCCAGACCCGACCTGTTGAAAACCCTAATAATATGTTAATAAATCTAATGTTTTTAACTAAAATTATCTTATATTTTATCTATCAAATGTATCATTTTAGACATAAAATTAATATAATTTTTGAAACATTTATAGATTATTAAAAAAGTAATAAATTTGGGTCTGGGTCAGTTTTATCAAGTAGACCCTACCTATTGATGACAGCCCTAGGCCGATAGTAGTTATTAGAGAAAACCATATAACCAGTCAGTTCAACCTAAGAACTGGGAAGTCGATTCTAAGTTCTTCTTAACCAGCCCATTTATTTTTTAATGTTTAACCCGTAGAAGGATAAAATGAAAGCCCTAGTGTTTTACCCCTTGCTCTTTACCCTCGTTCACTCTTTTTCCTCCATTCTCCATCATTCAAACATCTGGTTCTAGCATTGTTTCTTCGCCAAGTAACCAAGAAGGCTCCAATGACTACATCTTCTTCCTCCTAAAATCTAGTCCAGCCGCAAGCCACAACGACTTCCTCCTTTTTCTTCATTCAGGAATCTACTCTGACAACGCTGGCTTCAGTCAAACATCACTGCAACTAGGGCATCAGCTTGGTCTATGTTGATGCCAGGGTCCTAGAGATCTTTAATATTTCACAGAGGGACATGGTCGTCCCTGATGTTTATGCTAAGTTCACTGCACAGTTATTATCACTACAACTAGGGCAACCTGGAAAAGTAACTACTCCTCCAGTTTTGTTTATGACAGTAAAGCTGTCTTTATTGATTTGTCTTCGATTCCAACAAACATTTTCAGAAATACAACATAGAAGGAACGAAGATTAGTCATTAGAAGGAGATTTGTTCTAGCCAAGCATTTTTTATTATTAATTTTTCCCCTTTGTTTTGCAAGGAAAATTTTCTATTATTAATATTCACCAAACCTAGAAAATTTCCGCTGATTTGTTTAATTTTTTCGTTCATTTTTGGCAGAGGTCGACATTGGGCTCCTCATTTTCGCAGAATCACTTTCCCTCAAGGTTAAAAAGAACTCTTTTTTTTATATATATATATATATATATATATATTCGTAGAAGTGAAAGTAGAATGGAATATTTTGTTGAAAATGGGGCTAGACGTAGAACTCATTTTTTTGCTTATTATATTTGATATGCATTCTTTCATTCGATCCACCTCAATGCAAATATAATTTCTCCCAACTCTAGTTTATTTATTTATTGCATTTTTTATTTTATACAAACCTAGGTTTATGGAAGTCAATACTTCAATTAGCAGGCCTTTTCTATTTTTTCTTTGGTTTGGCATATTGGGTTTGGGATGGTGGATTGTTTACTCATATTGAATACAGGGTTGTTATTGCTAGCTAATAGCATTGTAATGCAAAAATGGTCATTGCAGATGTAGATCTATGATGTGCATGAGTATTTACTCATAATGTGCACCTTCTCTTTATTGCATTTGATAATTTAAATTTGCAAGCGTTTGATGTATGCATGATTTTGAGGAGAAAACCTATTGGCAGGATACATGTTGAGCCATACAACTACAATAGAACATTATATGAATCTTGAATTGGACATGAAATTTACCTATCTTTATCATCATCGTCTAAGCCTAGTACTTGATGCTTAAAAGATATTCCATTTCTTGTATACTACTATTTCAAGTTGTTCCTTAATTTATATGGAATTTGTATAGATGCTAAATTTATCTAATGTTATGTAGTAGAAGTTCTATTGTAAATTGATAAGGGGAGATTTGGCCCGACCTAATAAGCAAAGGACACGTGGATGTGGCCTGTCATCCAAACGACAAATCAGCATGTGGTGCCACATCAGCAGGTCGCGGGACCTCGGGTGCTCGGTCACTTCGGAGTCAGAGCACCTCGGTACCCACGTACGCCGAGGTGCCACATAACCGAACCTAGAAGCTCGCTAGTTGTCTCCGAACTTCTCGGGATCACATAGTGTAACTGTAGGTTTTGTCCTCGCCCTGCCCGATTCGGAGGGAAACGGTTAGCCTTTTTAATTAGTACGTTACCCTCCTTCCAAAGCGGAACGAATCCCTACGCCACTGGCTGAGGATTCCAGGAGCGTTTCGCGAGACCCACGGTAGCCCTGCTATATAAGGGCATCAACCCCTGAGACTCAGGTATGCACGATTATTTGCTCATTAGCTTACTTGCATTCAAGCTTTCAGCTAGCAACCAAAGTACAATACTAACTTAAGCATCGAAGCGACCTCGCTGGGTTAACCACTCCGAGTTCTCTGATCCTTTCTCATGCAGCTTGGTCCAACTTGCTACGCGACTAGTGCCCAGGTAATCTTCCAGCTAGGTACTTCTAGATCATGCACCATCAATTGGCGTCGTCTATGGGAAACGATCAAAAGGTCAACCTTGCACTTCATCCATCACCTTACTCTCTCTCAATGGCATCTTCAAGGAACACCAGCAAGGGCATCGACATGAGCATCACTGGGGGGCAGGACCACCCAACATCACTCCCTCAAGGCCCTTCAGTGACTATCGGGCAATTCACCATCCCCCTCACTGACTCAAGGGTTCCCACTGTGTCGATGCAGCAGACGAATCAGCAGATAAACGCCCCGCTATCCTGGTAAACACCACTTTCTCTAAATCCTCGGTGATTCCTCCTGGGGTCGGGCATCTCCAGTTTGATGATCTAGTTCAGAGTGTCAGAACCATACAGATTCAGATGCAGCAGATGCATCAGTTTCAACAGTACTATTTCTATCAACAATACAAGCAGCAGTTTCCACCACTACAGCCGAACTAGCAACCAGGTCAGTACCAGAATCAAGTCCAGAACCAGCACCCGCGCCACCAACAGCCTCATCAAAGTATTCATCAATCTCCCCGTCGAGGTGAGAGAAACTCACAGGTTCCAGTCCCTCCTAGGAACCGGACCCCACCTCGGGTTAGGGTCAATGGTCAACACATCACCCCAGTTTCTCAAAGGGGGAACCCAAAAAATAGGCCCGAGGTCAACCAACAAGAAAGGAATAGTCAGCAACAACTCTCACGGCCTGAGAATCGCGAGTCGCGGCTCGACAATCGCTAGCTTAGGGCTTGAGGTGCGGGCTCGAGACGAGACCCCTTGGTACCCTGCAACAGCCAGCACCGGTCTCACGATCAAGAAGAAGCAGGAGGAAGGAACCCTCATCCACCTTGCAATAGTGTTCAGGAGCGAGAGCAGACCAGAATCGAAATACCCGATCATACTGAAGCCAACAACACCAATGCAAAGCCAGTAAAGAAATAGCAGCGACGACATCTCAAGACTCGCCGTTCCTCAACCAAAAACAATCAACCATGGGAGCAAAGCAAGGAAAGGGAGGAAGTGAGCTCAGTGGCTACATGATTGGCTCCGGCATTGTTGAGCAGACCCTCCCCCCTGTCATCCGAACTACTAAAAGTACCGATGTCGAAGGACTTCAAGGTGCCCCCGTTGGAAAGGTACGATGGAACTTTTGATCCTAATGACCATGTGGACGCCTTAAAGTCTCAGATGCATTTCTCCAGAGCAAACGAAGTGTGCATGTGTGTGGCTTTCTCCACCACTTTCAAAGGACTAGCTCAGACCTGGTACAGGAACATCACGCTGGGCTCGTCCGAAAGTTAGGCACAGTTTGTGGAAATGTTCACGGCCCACTTCATCACTAGTAAGAAGTGCTCGAAGTCACAAGTGTTTCAATGAAACGTACTTGCAGATATTGGATCCTGACCCAGTAGTGGGCCTCACTACAACGCAAAAGGGAGTTACACACAATGAGTTTAGATGGTACGTCGGAGTGAATCAACCGAAGACCATTATAGAGTTTCTTACATTAGCCGAGAAATTCATAAGCATAGAAGAAGAGCTTGGCCAAAAATCGGAAAGCCAGTAGGGAGAGAAAAGGAAAAGAGAAGAAGAATGAACAAGCAACGGAAAGCACAAAAGAAAGAAGAGCAAATCACCGAGAAGAAGTAAGTCACCTAACTCGAGAAGTAAGTCCCCCTCCCAGAGTTACAGGTCAGATCGGCGGTCCAGGACCCCTCCTGTTGAGAGAACAACCTATACCACCCTCAATGCGAAGCGAGGAGAAATCCTAATGGCAATGAAGGACTCCTCCTTCATCAAGTGGCCATCCAGGCTACAGGGAGACCCAACGACTAGGAACCCGAACGTCTACTGTCATTTTCATCGGGACCATGGTCATAGTATAGAAAATTGTCAGAATCTCCATGACGAGATCGAAGAGATCATTCGCCGCGGGTACCCGAAGAAGTACATCTTCCACGAGGAAAAAGAACAGAGGGACGGGCAAGGAGATCGAAGGAGAGATGCTCCGGAGTCGAGCAGATAGAACGAGTAGCCACCTTGGTAGCTACCTGAAGAGAGACCGGTCCACGGGGTAATCAACATGATCACCAGTGGATCCATTGTAGCGGGGTGTACCACAATAATGGGGAAGACCTCAGTTAGAGAACTAGAGCATGAAGCAGAAAACCCACCGAAGCAACCTCGGGTGGAAGAGCTCATTTATTTCACCGATGACGATGTGCGTGGGATACAGTATGCTCATGACGATGCTCTGGTAGTGAAGCTCATCATAAATGATTTTGAAGTGAAGCAGATCTTGGTGGACTTAGGTAGTTTGGCCGACATCCTATTTAAAGGAACCTTAGACAGGCTACAGTTGAAGAAAAATGACTTGAAACCAGTAGATACACCCTTGATGGGGTTCAGCGGCGAAGAAGTCAGACCCCTGGGTCGGGTCACGGTACCAGTAGAAGCAGGAACGTGGCCAAACATTGTGCGATTCGAGCATACTTTTCTAGTGGTCGTGACTCCATCACCCTATAACGTGATCGTAGGTCAGCCCATCCAGCACGTCTTACGTGCAATAGTATCAACATACTACTTGGCGATGAAGTTCCCGACAAATTATGGAGTAGGGGTTATACGAGGCGATTAGCTCGAGTCTCGCAAGTGCTATATGGCTGCATTGAAAGGTAAGGTGAAGTTGGCGAATGATGTTGAACTAGAGCAACCAGCAGACTACACTGAGGAGCGAGCTACCCCGATGGAGGAGACAGTCTATATACCGGTTTCCAAAACCGAGCCGACGAAGACCCTCTTGATCGGTGCACTAATAAATGAACTGCTCCGAACACAACTAGTATGTTTTTTACTTAATAATTTAGATGTTTTTGCTTTTTTTGCGACAGAAATGCCCCACATCAACCGTAGCGTGATTATTCACAAGTTAAATGTGAACCCCTTAGTCAGGCCAGTTAGACAAAGAAAACGCAACGTCGCCCCAGAGCGGTGGAGGGTAGTCGATGAGGAGGTTGGGAAACTCCTCGCTACAGACTTCGTCAGGGTGGTTCATTACCCAAACTGGTTAGCCAACCCCGTGCTGGTGAAAAAGGCCAATGGAAAGTGGTACATGTGTGTCGACTATACCGACCTGAACAGAGCTTGCCCGAAGGACTGCTTCCCCCTTCCTAGGATAGACCACTTGGTAGACGCGACCTCGGGGCACGAGTTGCTGAGCTTTATGGATCCCTACTCCTGCTACAACCACATTAGGATGGACATAAACGACTAGTACAAGACCACTTTTGTAACTGAGTTAGGGTTGTACTACTACAAAGTCATGCCCTTTGGTTTAAAAAATGCCGAAGCAACTTTCCAACGACTTGTAAATAAAAATTTTGAACCGTTGATTGGTAATAAAATGGAGTGTTATGTTGATGACATGGTCATGAAGACCCAGTACTCAAATTCTTTAATTGATGATTTAAATTCTATTTTTCAAATTCTTAGAAAATTTAACATGAAGCTTAGCCCAAACAAATGTGTCTTTGGGGTCACGTCAAGCAAATTCCTCGGTTACATAGTGAACCGAAGTGGCATCAAAGCCAACCCTGATAAAGCTAAGGTCATATTTGATATGAAACCGTTCCAGAAGATAAAGGAGGTAACAGACCGGATAGCCGCCCTAAATCGGTTTATGTCTAAATCGGTGGGTCGGTGCCTACCTTTCTTTAAAGCAATAAAAAGAATGAAGACTTTGTATGGACCAAAGAGTGTCAGCTCGCGTTTGATGAGCTGAAAAACTGCCTAAGTACCGCATAGGTTCTGACCCGACCTAAGGAAGGTGACGAGCTGAAGCTGTACCTCTCAACGAGTGACGTGGTGGTCATGTCGGTACTAATCAGAGAAGTAGGCCGGGTCCAACGACCTGTCTACTATGTAAGTAAAGTTTTGCAGGATGCAGAGACAAAGTATTCCGACATCAAGAAGTTAGCATACGTGCAAGTGGTAGCAGCCCGAAAACTACGTCCGTACTTCCAAGCCCATACAATTGTCGTCCTCACCAACAGACCTCTAAGGCACATTTTGCTAAAACCTGAGGTGTCAAGTAGGTTAGCGAAGTGGTCCATCGAGCTGAGCGAATAGAACATCCGGTTCGAACCACGTCTAGCAGTCAAAGCCCAACTCTTGGCGAACTTCGTGGCAGAATGTATGTTAAACATGCCAGCCCTTGAGTTGATTGAGACTGCTTACGTGTCGGAGGCATCAACCAGCATGGCACCGATCCGGGTCAGGGTTGAACTGACTGGGGACGAGGAGCCCTAGGTCCTTCACGTAGACGGCTCGTCTAACTAGCGAGGAAGTGGTGCTAGATTGATATTGTAAGGCCTGAGCGATGTGAAGGTGGAATATGCTCTCTGGTTCAGATTCAAGACGTCGAACAATGAAGCGGAGTATGAATCACTGATTGTCGGGCTAAGTCTAGCGAAGGAAATGGGTGTAAAACACCTCGTCGTGTGCAGCGACTCTCAGTTAGTAGTAAACCAAGTCAACGACGACTACGAAGCTCGTGATTCAACCATGGAAGCTTATCTCGCCAAGGTTAGGAAAATCTTTTCGTGCTTCCATTCATGGTTCATTAGGCAAATACCGAAGTCCAAGAATGCTAAGGCCAATGCCCTGTCAAGATTAGCAAGCACTAGCGACAGCACAATGCAGACTGTATACGTAGAAGTCTTGCCTCAGCCCAGCATTCTTGAGGGTGCAGAAGAGGTCGCTCCCGTGTTGCAAGTAGAACCGAGCTGGATTGACCCGCTCGTTGGTTATCTGCTCCACGGGACGCTACCCGCAGAACGCAATGCTGCTCGGAGGGTAGAGTGTCAATCAGCTTGGTACATCCTTATTGACGGACGGCTGTACAAGAGGTCCTTTACGCTCCCCTACCTACGTTGCTTTCGACCTTTAGAAGTCGAATTAGTGTTTCACGACATCCATGAAGGACTATGCGGAAGACACTTGGGGGGTAGAGCGCTTGCCCAAAAATCACTTAGACAGGGCTACTACTGGCCCACCATGTAGGCATACACACTCAAGCTCGTCAAGAAATGCGACAAATGTCAGAGGCATGCCAACATCCTCCATCAACCCACTATCGATCTAAAGTACCGGACCAGCCCGTGGCCTTTCATGTAGTGGAGGATTGACATCCTCGAACCATTTCTGCCGGCAATCGGGCAAATGAAATTCTTGGTTGTAGCGGTGGACTACTTCTCAAAGTGGGTGGAAGTTGAGCTGTTAGTGAATATTACAGCTCAGAACATGCAGAACTTCTTTTGGAAGAACATTGTGTGTCGTTTCGAACTACCCAAGGTGCTAATCTTGGACAATGGGAAGTAGTTTGAAGACATCAAGTTCCAGAACTAGTGTGCCGAGATGGGGATTCAGCAAAACTTCACTTCGATGGCACACCCGCAGGCGAACGGACAGGCCGAAGTGACGAACATGGCCATCCTCCGCAGACTGAAAGTTCACTTAGCACGAGCTAAAGGGTTGTGGGTGAATGAGCTGCCCAGTGTCCTTTGGGCCTATAGGACTACCATCAAGATTGCAACCGGTGAAACGCCCTTCAACTTGATGTATGGAATGGAGGTCGTGATTCTGGCAGATATCGAAGTACCAGCGCTGCGTTTCGAAGCGTACGACGAAGAGGCGAACGACGATGAGCTCCGGACCAATTTGGACCTGATCGAAGAAGTACTAGACCTGACCTATATCCGGGCTACGGCCTACCAGTAGCGGGTAGCTCAGTATTATAATGCCCGAGTTAGAAGATGACAGTTTCGAGTTGGTGACCTGCTGCTCCGCAAGGTAATGGTACCTGAGCCCGGCATAGGTAAGCTCAGACCGAATTGGGAGGGTCCATACCGGGTGAGATGAGTGTTTGGAGGGGGCACATATGAGCTCGAAACTATGGAAGGGAAACAAGTACTTCGAGCTTTGAACATTGCCAACTTGAGGAGGCATTTTATATGAACTTGCGACTCCAATATGACTAAAAAACTTTCTAAGTCCACAAGACCACCGAGCTGGTCAAAAGGACATCGAGCTGGAGAGAGGACTGTAAATCACTCCCAGAGCCAAAGGGCTATGGTGTCGAGCTAACCTCGACACAATATAAGTCTCAGTCGCCACTTCGGCATGGGCAGATAAGTCGTAGTCGCCTCTTCGGCTTGGGCAGATAAGTCACAGTCGCCTCCTCGGCATAGGCGTGCTAAGACCAGTCGCCTCTTTAGCATGGGCAACCTAAGACCTAGTCGCTTCGGCATAGGCAACCAACAACCCAGTCGCTTCAGCATGGGCAAACAAGTAGCTCATGCGCAGGCAGGTCGGGCATATACCTTATAGTGTCTGTTCACTTCGGCATACATTGAGATTGGGTTACCCCTACTCGGGCCTAGTTCGTCAGCTCAGCACTTCAGGAGTAATCCATACTTTGAAAAATTTTGAACAACAAAGATTTTCAAAACTACTGCATTGTATTAATAAAAAGGAGTTCGAAGTACATGTAAAAAAAAAAAGAGTTACGTCTATTCAGTCGAGCTCGGAGGCTTGAGACATCATATCTGTACCGGGGGGGTCCAAGAAAAGAGGTAGATAAGCATCAGTCGATGTGGGGCTCCTCATCCCAAACAGTAACTCCAGCAGGCTGGTCGGTCTCTAACAGTCCTCGGCAATAGCGTCTCCATCTTTCTCCTCCATTGTCTCTTCACTGAGGAGGTCGTCTTCACTCTCCTCCTCGGAGTGCGGGCCCTTAGCAGTCTCTCCGGCCATCTCCTTGGTGACTCTGGATGTGGTGATAGTGCTGAGGTCGAGCTTGGGGAACTCACGTCGTGTCAACCACCTTCTAAGCTTGAAGCCCTTGCGATATGCCGCTATGCCGGTCTCGATCAGTAATTTGCGTTGCTCCTCCAAAGACTTATTCTCCTCGACGGCCTGGACCTTGGCATCCTTGATCGCGTTGTCAAAAATCTTCATACGCTCCCTCACGAGTTCTTTGAGGTTCTCCTTCTCCCTTTCGAGAGCCTCCCTCTCCTCCTTGAGCTTCTTCTTCTCTTCCCTCAACAACACGATCAATTCCTTTTGAGCTCGTGCATCCTTCCTCAGCTTATGAATTTCGCCACAAGCTAAGTTCAATTTGTGATGAATGCTCCAGGAGGATTCTTCAGCCTACAAGGCCCACTTCAAAAGCACCTCAAATTAGCAAGCTAGAGCATGAATTGCGGAGTTCACCAACCAAGGAAGAAACAAAATCTAAGTACCAAGAAAAAGTGATAAAGAGCACCGTCCAAAGATCAGATACATACCACCATACAGTGAGTAGCCGCTCTACCCCGAGCTAAGCCACCGGTAGATCGGCCCATTGCATGACCTCCTCGACAAAGACTGCATCCTTACTCTTGAGGAGGTCGAGTTTCGGGTTCAAAATGCTCCGAGCTGCCTGGGAGGAGTCATCCCCCGAAGGGGTGGCCTTCTGAGTGGACTGGGGCTCGGACTCTGGAGCCTCCTCGGGTAGGTGAGGTGGAGAAGCCCTACCTTGGTCTTCCTCGACCAAGTCAATAACTGGAGGATGCTCGACAACAGGAAGATGCTCGGTGGCAGCAGTGTCGATGTTGGATGTGGTGGCGGCCCCATGGGGACGAGCCTTCTTGGAGGCCTTCCTCTTCTTCCCTCTCTTCATGCTACCGAAGAGCTCGGTAGTAGGGATATCAGCCATGGCTCCTATAAGAGGTAATGAATAGATTAGTCACAAGATTAAGACAAGCTGCAAAGAAGAAAACAAGTGTGTGCACCAAGATGGTGACCTACCAGGAGGACTTAGCTTGGCTTGTATGAGATTTTCTTCAGGCACGAAGTTCTCGAACTTCAACCCGAGCTTCGCCCAAGAACAGACTTCCTCCTGTGTCTCTTTGTCCAACTTGATGCCGGGGTCCTGAATGGCAGGCCTCTAGTGAGTCAAACATAGCCACCCCACTTTATTCCGAACCACGAAGTAGCATTTCTTCTAGGTCGGGACTTTGCTGGGGAGGTCGTACAAAATCTTGTAACCAGGACGGGGAGACATGTAGTAGCTTTGCCTATTTTCCAGGAGAACACAGGTAGAGTTCTTTTTGGTAGAGTAGATCGAAGAAAAAATGTCGAGGGTCAAGGGTCGGTTATAGTTGTGAAAAAGGGAGATGGTACCTACAATGTTGTAGATTGAGTTGGGGTGAAACTGATCTATGGCGATATCAAAAAATTTGACGACCTCGATGATAAAGGGGTGAAGTGGGAAGCACAGCCCAGCTACGAGCTGCTCCTAAAACACCACGATCTCGTCGTGACCATGGTCCCAGGGAAACCTTCCTAAGGGAATACTATATACAAGGTTGTCGGACAGCTTGTACCAAGCTACTAGGGACAGGAGTCTGTCAATCGTCATTGTGGAAGGACCGAAGTTGTCTGGTCCTAGAGTCCGGCATTAAGTGGAGGCCCCCTCACCGAAAGCCTCGCGCTCCTACCAAAGTGTGTCTGCTTCGGACGGGTTGGAGTCTGAACCCCACACTGAGGCATTCAACTTGGCAGGGTGAGACCTCGCGACCTGCGCCGAGACCCCCATCTCGACCCCGACAGACTCTTCACTCTAGTCAAATAGGCTACCCGTGCTAATGCTAGACATACCGAACTAGAGGAAAAAGACAACAAGAAATGGAAACAAAGAAAGACGAATTCACCAAGAAGATCGAAGGAAGCAAAACGACCTCAGGCGCAAGGGGAACTAACACCGACCCGGAAGACTGAAGCGCGACCTCAACAAACTTGAGCACGCAATGTATGGCGAGAAAAATGGGCCCCTCTGGCCCTTATTTATAGCCATTACGACCGGTACTCAACAATAGAGATCTACACAATCCGACGGATCCCATGAAAACCGATTGCACGCCACCCGAGATCAAAATCGGTTGAGCGTGCGAATTGACGTCCGCACGTACCCAGTACGCGATCTGGGGTATTCCTTGAGCCAAGTGGGTCATGTAGGTCCGACCAAAGAGTCACCCTCCGAACCGCTCAGAAGTCGTGCCAAATCCACCTGGGCTCACCATGAACTCCCCGCACCGGGTTAGGACCCTTGGCACGGGGAGTGGAGGGAAATTGATGAAGGGAGATTTGGCCTGACCTAATAAGCAAAGGACACATGGATATGGTCTGTCAGCCAGACGACAAATCAGCATGTGGTGCCACATCAACAAGATCGCGGGACCTCGGGTGTTCAGTCACTTCGGAGTTGGAGCACCTCGGTACCCACGTACATTGAGGTGCCACATAATCGAGCCTTGAAGCTCGTCAGTTGTCTCCGAACTTCTCGGGATCACACCGCGTAACTATAGCCTTTGTCCTCGCCCCGCCTGAATCGGAGGGAAACGATAAGCCTTATTAATTGGTACGTTACCCTCCTTCCAAAGCGGAACAGATCCCTACGTCACGAGTTGAGGATTCCGGGAGCATTTCGCGAGACCCACGGTGGCCCTACTATATATGGGCATCAACCGCCGAGACTCAGGTACGCGCGATTACTTGCTCACTAGCTTACTTACATTCAAGCTTTTAGCTCGCAACCAGAGTACAATATTAACTTAAGCATCAGTGCGACCTCGCCAGATTAACCACCCCGAGTTCTTTGATCTTTTCTCTTGTAACTTGGTCCAGCTCACTACACGACTAATGCCCAGGTAGTCTATGGAAAAGGGGAATTGGTCAAACAAATTATTAACCCCTATTAGCACATAAAAATTAGGACACCTTTGGAAAATTGTCTCATTTAATAAATTCATATATTTTATTTTTAATAAAAAATATAAATAAATAAATGTAATGGATAAGTATATTTCCATCAAAATAACGAAGCAAGAGCCATGTTGCAGACTGAGGTTCTTGTAATGGCGGAGATGGTATATTGTAGATGGTGAGAACCCACTCCTAGTAATTACAATGACATGTACATTTCACCAGATGTGACTACATTTTTGGATAATCAGATTGGACTCACATGTATTGATGGGTCATATAATTCCCTTATTCATTCCAATCAGTTGGTAATTATGACAATAATAGATTAAGACAATTTCAACTACACTTTGGACCCTCCTCTCGACTTTTTAGGGTTTAATCTAACGTCTCTCTCTTTTTTTTTGTTTTGGTATTTGAATGATGTTATTCCATTTGACGGAATGATCATTTCTTCCCCTTGTTTAGGAATGAAATCCCATTTTAATTTCTATCTGAATCAAATGGATTAGGAGAATAGGTAGAGATGATACATCAGATTAGGGGCGAGCATTCAGTTTATTCGGTTAAAAACCAAATCAAATAAATTAAAATTTTAAGAACTAAACTAAAAAAATTAAAACCGAACCAAAACTGAAATATAGAAAAAACAAAATAACCGAAACTAAAATTTTATGTTATTTCGGTTAAAACCGAATTTGACTAATATATACTTTATTATATATTATAACCAAGGTTCAAAATATTGATACGATACGCCCCATATCGGGCATATCGTATCGTATCTTTTGGTCTCGATACACCTATTTACAGGTGTTTTTGGACCCCCATTTATTTCAATAAAATAAGATTTAAAAAACATTTCTAGAAATCAAGTTTTGAAAACAAAAACTAAAAAGAAAAACATTAAGCAGTTAATTTTTAGTACCGATACGCCCCTACTGATACACAGGGATGTATCGATACTTTGAACCTTGATAATAACATATAATATATATTATATATATTATGAAATCAAATTTTATTATATTATATATTAATATATAAATATATAATATATTATATATATTACATATAATAATAGAAAGTTTGGTTAACCAAATTTCTAATTCTAAAAACTGAAAATCGAAAACCGAATTAGTCAAAAACCGAATTATCTGAACTGATTTAATAAAAAATCGAAAAGACCGAACCGAAAAAATTGAAACCGAAGTTTTTGGTTTGGTTTTTCGGTTTTAACTGAATAATGCTCACCCCTATATCAGACTATTTGATGACTTTGCCATGTGTCTCAACTCTGGAAATGTAATACTCATCACATGCTGGAATGGAAAGATCAAAATTTGTGTGTTGTAATGGTGGACAGAGAATTAGGATTTGCTACTCGCTCGAGTACACCTCACACTGACCTCATAACACACATTCCATTGCATATTGAAAATATCTCCCATTAATAACAACAATACAGTATGAGTAGTATTCCTAATGTGTAGTGGGATGTGTTGTGAGGAGTTCGGATTTGTTCCTCACGGAGAGCACCTCAGAACGCATTGGGAGACATCTTCGCATGAATGATAATATCTTGTAAGGTTGATGTGAGGCATGTTCTGTGAGGATCAAATATAAACTCTGTTGTAAGGTTGGTGTGAGGAGTGTTGTGTAAGGAACAGATCTGCATTCATGGAGAGAGACCAAGGCCCTGTTTGGCAACATTTGCATTTGTTTCTATTCTTTTATAAATTCCTGTGCTAGAACAAGAACTTTATTTCTTGCTCTCCAAGAATGACATAGGTGTTTGGCAAATTGTTATTCGAGAACAGATTTTTGTTCTACAAAAATAGAAATAATGTTTGGATACAGAAGCAATTTCTTAACATCAGTTCTACAAATCTATCCCCATTAAGTATAAAATTAAACGAGTGTCATGTCATAATGATGTCTTCATGTTGTCACCACCTAATCCTTGATTACTTAAGGATCAAAACAAAACATACAATAAAAAAAAGCCCAACATGCTACGAAGCAACAATAACTGCAAGCAGTAGTGGCTACAAAGCGATCCTTATTTGTAAGAAATTTCAGTTTCATCCATTAAAGAGTTCACAACCTCCTTAATTCACTAAAAGACAAAGTTAACTGTTGTCAAATGGCCCCTACTCTCTCTCAAATGTAATGCCTCTTGTTTTACAGAGAAATGAATATGGTTATTTTAGAAAACATGGTTCGAAAATACTACCAAACCAGCCATAGACACGGTTCTTCTAAAAAATTAGACAAGAGAAATTAGATAGTTGTTGTAAAATCTGATTAAATTCCATCTTACAGAGAAATGAAAATGATTATTCTAGAAAACACGTTTCGAAAATACTAACAGAAAAGAGTGGCCCGAGATTAGAATCATTGGAGACAACCATCCACTTGTGTAGCTTCAACTCGCGGCTCCCTAGGTTTGCAGTGGTAGAAGTTTGACCAAATACATTGCCAAGGCCTAAATTTACTAGTTGCACTTTGTGGTGGGCTTCAACAGAAAGGTTGGCCTCATGGGTAATGGCCTGGCCATGGTAATTGGGCTAGAGGTACGGAAGATATATCTTCTCTAGCCCGTTTTCATTCTTCCCTAGCTTTATTTTATTGGTCGGACTCTCTTCATTTGGAAACTAGAACGAAACCATGATGAACTCTGGAAGTCAATTGCCAGGTTTTGAACACATGGGCTGAGGGTACCAGACTTGCATTTATGAGTTATGACCGAACCCGTCCAGATTCTTTACTGGACTCGGATTATAAATCGAGGAATTCAATTGGGAGGTTCTTTTAATCACTTCTGAAGAAAAATCAAACATCTAGAAATGGTTGAAGGAAGAATTTGAATGAAATCTTGACTCTGCTGGGCGAGAGGAGTAGTAATTTGGTATTGTAGCAAAAACAACACCGTGGAAAAGAAAACTACTGGTAATTTGGTATTGTAGCAAAAATTAACAAATAAAGCCTACAAGAAGAATATTTTGAATTCTATTTATAGTCAAAAAGAAAAAAGCAAAACATATTCCGAAGAAAAAAATTGGCAGATAGTGTGAGAATCATGATTTTATATGGTTTGGTTTGAAAAGGTGTAAGCAAAAGCAACAAAGACAATGCGGTGGTCCCAAATTACGAATGCCCCTCACACCTTCGCGTGTGTTAAAAGAAAATAGGAAAAATGTATGGCTCAATTCTAATTTAGATTTATTATGAAGTCAAAGGTCAAAAATAAATAAATATTTGATGTTAGGATTTTCAAATCCGGATTAGATTGGAAGGTTGGACCGGAAAAACCGGGATGACTGGTTCCGTTTTTCTCTAAAATCTTTTTTTTTTGTCAAAAACTGTTAATTTGGTCAATGAACTGCTGACCCAAATTGTCAAACCATCGATCCAAATAATGATTTTGACCGTTTTTTTCTTTTTGGTCAAGACGATCCATCCTTCCAGATTTGGTCAATTCTAATTTAACTTTTTTATCTAACCCGAGTTGCAATCTTATCTATAGTTGAATCTACTACTATATACAGATTATAAATTCCTGAAGGGATCAAGGGATCAATCCTAACCCAATCCAAAATTAAACTAAATAAATCCTGACTCAGTACCCAGCAATTTGGTTCATTACGTTGTTATTGTCGTTGGGTCTTTCGTTCTTGGTATAAAATTTGAGGTGTTAAGAATTTTGTTTTGAAAATTTGAGGCAGACCAAATCTTGGTTAAATTCTTTGAGCTCGTGCGTGTTATGCAACTCCTTTGAATTAGCACCAGTCTTACCAGCAATGGATAATCAATTCAGTCAAACAAATTAAAATAAACATTGAATACAATCAAACAAATTAAAAATCTCATGCGATCAAAACATTTCGACACCATTGAAACATGATCCAACGCACACATATCATGAGATTGGGACCGACCTGCCATGTATAAAACATGCGATGTTGGTAGGACGATGGAACGTATTTTGTTGGCAGACGGAGATCCGGACCCGTCAAACCAACCGGCCGTGACTGAGTAAATTCGTGCATCGGGCACATGACGTCACAGTGTAGACATAATCATAATGGAGGCAGGGAGGACTAATTCAACTGTAGCTTCGTCATGTTGGAATAAAGCAGTTGTGGGGTTGGGAATCTGAAAGTTATGAATCAAAGACTCTATGATTAACTAAAAGGAAAAGGTATCATGACGCCTATATTTTATTCTTATTATTATATATGATAATAATTATAATGTTACAATTCTTTACAACTCTAATTTTAATATTATAATTATAAGATAATATCTCAAGTCTAAAATGAACATAGTTATAACAATGTTCTCGTTTTTAGTAGTCTTCTTGATTATAAAGTGGTTATTTTTATTATTATTATTGTTACTTCTTTTAGGATAATATAAATACATAATTTTTTAACAAATGCTAATGTGTGAAAATTATATGATGTGGGAATGAATTGTGACCACACAATTTCCTTAATATTGGTATATGCGCCACATTTTTTTGGGTACTATCTATATGTCTATATTTATATATATATTAATATTGGGTGTACCATGTCTCCATGGCTCTCCTTTCTCCCCTATATTCATCTATTTAGTCTTTTTCTTGAATTTTTAATTTTAAAATTGAACAAAATTATTCAAATAGCCAATCAAATTTATCTCTCATGGACTCACCATTAACTCTCCCTTCTCTTTCTCCTTAATTCCTTTGATTATCTCTCCTCATTAGTCATTCCATTGACTCTCCTCCAATAATTCATTCCATTAATTTTTTCCCCTCTCAACTAATCTATTAAATTGCTTACTCTTTTTCCTTTCTTAGTTATCTTTTTTTTTTCCTTTTTAATGTTGTTCCATCTCCCCTCCCCATTAATCTAATAAAGCAAAAGCAATTTATTTACTAGTGATCATTTCAATCTGTTCCAAGCCCGGATTCACATCAGATCCACAAACAAATAATAGTTTAAAAATTAATTAATAAAAATATCATAAATTGTTAAATCACTTAAAAATAAATTTTAACTCAAGTAAATATTTTCTTTTGAGCTAGGTCTAATTGAGGTCTACACCAAACCCACACATAATATGGGTAATAGGGCTGTAAACGAATTGGATCCAAATCATCTACATCCACGTTTGATTGTGAAATATCTAGATTTGCATTCACATTCGATTATTAAGTCTAACCAATTTGGGTGATTGATCCAATTGTCCTAATTTAAATTAAAATTTGGTCCCATTAAGGATGATCCAAATTTGATCCCTTTGAAATTGGATCAAACATGGATCCACCACTATTTGATTTAAATATATAGCTCATATATACTTAAAATTTATATTCCATGAAAGGAATTCAAATAGTGATTTTATGCCTATAATTCAATTCATCACACCTATGCTACTTTAAAAAGTGCGAATGACCTCAAGAATATTTCTGGAATTTTTTGAGGACAAAATTTACCCCTCTATACTTAAATTTATTGATAAAATGAGGGCAAATAGGGTAATTGGTTATTCATATTAAATGAGTCCAAAAGAGGAAATTTTAAGATATTCAAGCATTCGATTCCCTCCCATTAAATCCAACATTTAAGTTATTAGCTTGCATTCTTGTTCATTGAATCATATATTTAAGTCATCTTTGTTTCTTCTCATCATTAAGTTCAATTAATTAAATCCATACTTAATAAATCAATAATTCCAATAACATAAATGCTTATACTTTTAAAATCTACCTAGAAAAATAGTGTTTTCATCTACCTAGTGGTCAGAAATTAAACCATTTTGGGTCAAATGAGTTAATCCATGTTGCCATAATTAAATAATAAAATTCAAAAATAGATATAATAAAAAATAGAAATTAAAAAAAAGTAGGAACATTTTTAACATACATATTAAACAATAATAAGTATGATAAATAACAAATGTTTTTATTAATGATGGAAATGGAATGTAAAATTTAAAATCAATTAGATATAAAAATATTTTTATATTCTCTTTCATTAAATCCTACATTTTAGATATATTTTTCTCATCATTAAATTCTTGTAGTTAAATCCACAATATTAATTTTAATAGTATAGAAAAGTAAATATTTTGAAAAGTAATTTGAAAACAAAAAAAAAATCTTCCCTTCTGGTGGTGGGCAAGCAATTCAACCAATATTTGGGGTCAAAATAAATTAATAAATAATGTGATAATTAAATAATAAAAAATTAAAATAAATAAGTATGAAATGTCATAAGTATTTTTATTAATGATGAAAATGGAATGCCAGATTTAAGATCTACCTAGAAATGAAATGATGTCATAGTCAAATAATAAAATTTAAAAAAATAGAACAAAGAATCACAAAAAATAAAAAAAATATATATAGAGAAAAATGTGGGCACATATCTAATGCTAAACACACACACACATATAATATTGGGTACATCTCTAATATTATGCATTCATTATATTGAACAAAAATAAGTGTAATAAGTAGAAATTATTTATATAATGTAAATGAAATATATAGTTTAAAGGAAAAATTATAGTCAATGTGAGTTGTACATTTAAAATTAGGTTGTAGGATGGCCTAGAAACCAATAAAACTTTGACAACCGGCTCTACAATTCAAATTATAAAAACCCCCGCCATGTCACGAGAGGCTTATGTGGCTGTTGCCAACATGGGACCATAGGTTTTCAGTTTCTCTCCCGCTCCCTCTGTCTCTCGATCCCCCTCTCTTCTCTCTCATTCTCACAGTCATGTCTCAATTTGCCACTCCCTCTGTCTCTCCCACTCTCTCAGCTTTGGTTTGTAGCCAAATCAAAACTTCTATTTCTTTTCCACACATACACTCTCTCAACCTATCGTTCTCTCTCATTCTTCTCACTCACTCACTCACTCATTCTCTCTCTCTCTCTCTATCAATATCTCCTTCACCCTTAGTTTTTTTCCCGCTCCCTCTCTCATTCTTTTTTCTTACAAACTTATATAATATTGATTAAACCGTATAAAAGAACTAAAGGGACCAACACTTGTATAATCAAGTTATTAATTTCTATCAAGTTAGTGTAAATTTCGCAACCAAGAGTGTTTTTTGAATTTTAATCAAATTGGTGTAATGATTTTTGAATCATACCAAGTTGGTTTCATGTTCTTTTATACAGTCAAATTAATATCATATAAGTGTGTAGAAAAATAACAAAAGAACGAGAAGGGGAGTGGGAGAGAAATTGAGGGAAACAATAGAAATTAAGAGAGAATGAGAGAGATTGAAGGAGAACAATAGGTAGAAAGAGAAAGAGAAATTGATAAAGAGAATGCAAATACAGAAACCGAAAACCATTTTTATTTGTTTTCAAATCACACAATCGTTGAGCAGAAAAAGACAACTGTGAGAGTGAGAGAGTGGGAGGGTATATATATATAGAGATAGATAGATAGATAGAGAGAGAGAGAGAGAGAGAGAGAAACTAAAAACTTTTTTTTTTAATTTTCCAATTACTTAGCATTAAAAGGCAATTCAACCGACTCTAACTATAAATTTCCCTAATTTAAAATTAATCCAAAAGTAAAAATATTTTCTTATCTAGATAGTGGGTCAATGATCCAACTTTTCAAAGAAACCCATGATGTCATAATTGAATAATAAATATTTAAAAAAAAGATAGAACATCAAAAATGAAAATGTATGGAATTTTGTCGAAAACATTTAAGAACATTTCTAATGTTATATATTCATCATATTAAATAAATATAATTGTTAAAATAAAAGCTATTTTTATTTATGATAGAAATTGAATACAAAATTTAATAACAACAACAACAACAATAATAATTATTATTATTTGCTATAAGTATTTAAATTTATTTTTAATCACGTTGTTACTTTTGTTAATTTTCAATTTCTATCTTAATTATGATATATCTAAAATTCAATTAATTAATATAAAAAAAAATTATGTATAACGTATGTGCTTAATTACTAATCCCCAAAAATGAGGTTTTTAATACAACGGACGAATAATTTATCCTTTAAACCTGTAAACCCCTCAACGACGAGAAGGAAACTTACCAACAAGCGGGCTGACACCTTGCATTTGAGAATCCTTATCTTATGTATGGGTTATTGTACCTTTTTTTTCCTTAAGGCTTGTTGGTGTTAAGAGTCTGGTCTAGGTTGATAGGGTGAGTCTGTGCGCGGTTTGATATAGGTTTTTGGTACACGATGATCTACATCCTCGATCCTCCCCTATATTGATTTGATAACTGTTAATAAAATCGAAGGTGACTGACAGACTGCCCTTCTACTTCGAATAAACTTAGAGTTAAAATAAATACTCAAAATTAGTTTTGTTTTTTTATAAACAATTAGTTTTGGTCATGAAACATGATATTTTAATGCATTTTATTAATATTTTATACTATTTTTATGATGATTAATTAAATTTTATTTGAATCAGACATGGTATTTAATACCATTGTCGTTTATTAGAAAATTGCTCCCGGGTGAACATCAAATAGGCATTTCTGGTTATTACTTATTAGGAAAATGTTTGTCTATGTGACCATGTTTTTGGCTCACTTCCTGGCTTATGTGGCAACTAATAACACGTGATTGTCGAGCTGGCCAAGGGTGTCCCATGACGGATTCTGTGGCTATTCTGTTTAGGCCGCATTAGAACCAACTGCATAATGGAAGATCATGACTAGGAAGGAGTGTCTCATACGGACAATGTAGAAAATTCCGTCGGAGAAGAGGGAACCCCTTGAAGACCTCAACGGAAAACCTCATCCCGACAACCCTATAAGTTCTATCCGACTAGAACATGGATATTCAACTATACATAGGTATTCCTCGCTCGAGGTAAAGGATTTTTGGAACTCTCTACTCACCTAACACCTCTTCGCCCCATCTCTATGGCTCGAAACTAGCATTTTCTCAACATGCTCATCCCAGTCAAACCTTTTTTACTCTACTGATTTAAGTGTCGGAGTGCCTACCTGGGGAATAACTCCTCAGGCCTTTGACTCTTCCTGTACATAGTTGCAGATCTCGGTGTGCGGCTTCGTCCTTCCACCTCGGCCTCATCCAGTTGGAAGGAGTATCTAACTGCGTCCATAGACAACATCAAATTGACGTTGTCTGTAGGAAACACACAAAAAGCCATTTCCCAAACCTCTACTGTACACTAAAAGCAATCATGTCCAAGAACACATCCGATTGCTCCGGAGCCCGCTCCCCATCTCAGGAATCCCATTCACTCCGCAACTCCCCACCTCAGGAGCCCCAGCGGTTGGCCCCATGAATTTCTGTGCCATGTAGCAGAAGGTCGATAGTATCCTCGCCATGATGGAGATGCTAGGGCAATCGGTGCAGGTCCCTAGGACACTTACCTGCCGCGCAGGTGCCTAGCATGGCTGATCCTTGTACTGAGGACTCCAAAAGGTGCCACACGGATCGGCCCTGGGCCCAATCCGCAGCCATCTTGGTGGTCCGATTCCTTAGCTCGGCCTCGTGCACACGACGCCCACAATAGATCCTATCGCTCCAATGTCCAAGTTCCGGTTAGAGAACGACTTGGCCAACGTTTGCAGCAACTGCCGATCTCAATGGCCGAATCTAGCTCGGTCTGGGACTGGCATGCAATCCCAAAAGGGGAGAAGTCCATGAATGTGGCACCAGTTGACCGTATTGCCGATCTCAAAGATTTATGAGAAATGTTGGCCAAACTAGAATGCAGCTAGCCAAATCGCAGTGCAACTCCTCGAACCAGATGGTAACCACCCCAGTTCGAGAAGTATGATGGAACCTCAGACCCCAACGACCACCTCGAGGGTTCAAGGCAATAATGATGTTGCACGACTCAACTGAAGCTCTCATGTGCAAGGCCTTTGCCACAACCCTACATGGAGTTGTCGGAACTTGGTACACTTCGCTCTCGCCACAATCCATATCCTCCTAGGAGCAGCTGGAGATACAACTTCTAGTATAGTTCACTACCAACCAAAGGCACTGGAAGACCTCGGCTAGCCTCATGTAGGTGTGCCAAAAGAGATGAGAGACTCTACGGGACTATTTGACGAGATTCAACGTTGAATCCCTTCAAGTCCGAGCCTTGAACCAATAGGTGGCCGTAGCTGCAATCATGAATGGGTTGCACTCATCAATGTTCAGCTTCTCTCTATAGAAGAATCCTCCACCCACTCTAACCGCATTTATGATACATGCACAGAAATATATTAATACCAAAAAAACTTAAGCACTGCATAGAGAAGAGGAAGACCAAAACAACCGAAAGGAGTGTCCCACACGGACAAGAAAACAAGTTCCGCAGGGAAGAGTGAACCACCCAAAGACATTGACGAATAACCTCATCCCGACAACGTTATATGAAACGTTTCCTCCTAAAAGGGAAATAGAACCAAACGGCCCCTGATGGATAGGATCCTATTCTAATTCCAATAATCCAATTTAAATATAAAAGATTTAAATTTGTATATACCTCTATCCCACCTAATTCGATCCGTTTGCAGCCTTTTACATGACCATCTAACGGAGTTCACCTACTCCCCACCCCACACCCACCCAATAGAATGCGTTCCAAAAACGCCCCAGATGCATATTTTAGCGTGTATTGAGAATATCTCTCCCCCGGTACTTATCATGCACGATTTGAATGTGTTATGGGACGTTTTAGAGGCGCACTCTCCTCTGTCACTCCATCTAACGATGATTCGCTGAGGTTGTTGGGACTTCGGAACATGGATCCCCTAAAATCGTTTCAAATCATTACAGAACCCACAACGAATTTCGTGGCGGCAACAGTCGTCAAAGAATTAAAATTTAAGAATTAAGAAAATAAAGAATTAATACACTCTTTTTGGGCTAAATGTTAAGACCGCCATGCACTGTACTTGGTTCCTCCCTCTCTCCCCATCTCCCTCTCCCTCTCCCTCTCTCTCTCTCTCTACAGACTCCGAGCCTCTCTTTCCTCTCTTGTAGCTCTTTTCTTCTTTTCCCCATCTCCCTTATTCCTCCCTAAACCCTAACTTTCTAGAATTCTAACTCACCGTCGTTACCGCCATGCGTAGTCCTCAATGCTGCTTCTGTAGTAGGAGTGGTGGTGGTGGTGGTAATAACAGTAGCAGTAATTCTCCCAAGAAAGAGGACAGATAGGGAGTTGGGTACTCGGTCTATCCTCCATCTCTGTCTATCGTCTTACCCTGGGTGGGTTTTATTCCCCCTTTGTTTAATTTTAATTTCATTTCATCTGATTTTTTATTACATTATCACACGGCTGGGACATGGGTTGCGCCACCTCTAAGCTCGATGACCTCCCGGCCGTCGCTCTCTGCCGCTACCGCTGCCAGTTCCTCGACGAAGCAATCCGTCAATGCTATGCCTTCGCCGATGCTCATGTCGCTTATATCCGCTCACTCGAAAGGGTCGCCCTCTCCCTACACCGCCTCTTCCATCAAGAAGATGCCGATAATTCTGCCGCTGCCGCTCCACCTTCCCCGGTACTTCCTCTTGCCACCCAGAGAAAGGGTGATCCCGTTGTACTTGCCCATGAACCTTCCACTTCTCCCCGTCCCCCCGCTGCTGTAACTCATCATTCTCACTCCAATTCAGGGTCGCATCTTCACTTCAACTCGGATTCCGACGATGATGGATCTCTTCATCACTCCAGCAATTCTTCCCCATTGCACGACTACAACAATCATCCACAGGATTACGACATGTTCGGTTCTTTTACCGCTGCCGGATATACGACCATGAATTTCATGAAGAATCAAGCCACGCCGTCTGTCTCATACGAACAGCGGCCGATGACCGAGACCGTATATGTGGGCGACTCTTCTTCTTACTATTCATACCCTTATCCATACCCTACCCCTCATTCCTACTACGCTTACCCCCCTGAAAACCATGGCTCCGGCTCCGGCCCCCCTCCGGGTGTCTATGATTCCTCCTCTCCTCCGCCTGCTGCGGCTCCGTCATCCTCTTCCTCTTCGAAACCCCCTCCTCCTCCCTCGCCGCCGAGGAACTCGCTTTGGGATTTCTTGAATCTATTCGATACTACCGAGCGATACTACCATCCTTACACGCCTAGCCGTGACTCAAGGAAAGTGAGGGAGGAGGAAGGGATCCCTGATTTGGAAGACGAAGAGTACGGAGTTGCAAAAGAAGTGCATGGATTTCAGAAGCTTGTTGACACGAAAAATACCGCTGAGGATGAGAATGCCAAGGGAAATGTCAAGGATGGGACAATCCACCAAACAAAGCCGAGTGCGTCGAAGGACAAGGACGGTTTGGAGTATGAAGTTCATATGGTGGACAAGAATGTGGTTTCCAATGAGCAGCGGATCGACGATCAGGCCAACAATGTGGTTAAGCCCCGACCTGTCTCACAGTCTGCTTCTGAGGTTGTCACCATAATTAAGGTTCAGTTCGAGAGAGCTTCTGTGTCGGGCAATGAGGTTTCCAAGATTCTCGAAGCGGGGAAGCTTCCGTATCACCGGAAAAATGCTGTATATCAGGGTATCTAGGACGTCTAGTCAACTTCTTTGATTTTTGTGTTCTCTGATTTTTTTTTTAACAGTTGAACTTTCAAAGATTGCCATTGATCAGATATTTTCAGTGGCAGTTCAATTTTAAACTCCCATTTCTTCTTTTCATATTGCTTGAATGTCCGAATTGTTCCTTGACTTCCTTTCCTAGGCAATAGTTTTGTGTGGAGCGTACACGTTCAGACAAAAATCCTTGTATAAATCATCGATAAGCTTTTTCCTTGATGAAAGAAACGTTCCTAATTGTTACAATAGAAAGCATAAGAGAGATGAGTTTTTGTTTATATTTTCTTAGATTTTGATTTCTGTGGCTTTTCCCTCTGAAACAGTGTCCTCCAGGATGTTGCATGTAATTACTCCATCTCTGTCAATAGTAGCAGCACAGCCTTCTACATCCAAAAATGCGGCATCCTCATCCTCCTCTGAGAAGGCTGGTCCTGTTTACTTGGAGTTCGAAGAAGATGTAGGGATTCTCTCAGGGAATCTTTCTTCTACCTTGAAAAAACTATTCATGTGGGAGAAAAAACTGCTTGATGAAATCAAGGTATGGCATGTTTTGCTTTGATCACTGCTACTTTGCATTTACCTCAATTTCCTGATTGTTATAATTCGATTTCATTTAAATTTTAATTGTTTAAAAATTCATTGTTGGTTGATAATGATCAATTTAGGTGGAATATTTGTGGATACTCCTGTGCTTCCTAGAATTATGGCTTTGTTCCTTTTTCAATGGTTATTTCCTTATCTACCTTTCTTTGATGATGTCAATTTAGAGTAATACAACCTCCATTACTTCTTGTGCTGCCTTCTATGTAGTTGGACCAATAGAAGGAGATTTAATCGTAGTATAACCAATGCTAGTGGTACACCCATAGCAATGCTGAATCTTAGGAAATTTTCTTCTTTTTATTTTGTGGATGTCATAGAAATCTTTTGAAGACTGCTGGTTGATATGATTTCAAGTTGAGCTTCATGGAGGATTTGCGTGTTTTTTTTTTTTTTCTATTACATGGACGGAGGCTTTTTTTTCTTCCTTCTATTGCTGCAGAGCCTTTTTAACTGGATTTTGCACCTTTAAACATGAATTTGTTATATTACAGATCAATTGAGAGATTGGAAAACAATGACTCACCAACTGTATAGGATGAGATGGAAGAACTTTTTTATGTTTAACTTTTCTCAAAATCATTGACTTCAGGGGTAAATATTGTTGAGAAATCATGAGAAACTTTGTAAGCTATTGTTCTACAGAAGTTTGTGCTTTCATGTGTCTTTTTTTGCCTCTGTTTTTTACCATCAATTTTCTGTTCATCTTATTTCTTGGTTTTCTTCTCCTCCTTTGTAAAACTATAAAGTTTTATTAAGGTTATGAAGCAATGCACAGCACATGTCAAGATCAACTAAGAGGATATACTGTCATCTCTTGGACAGAAAGTAGATCCTACTTCAATTGAATAACTTGTACTCGTCTGTATTTCAATTATGGAAAGCTATAGAGTAGTTAATAAGGGCTTGCTCATCTAGAAGCTGAAGAGGTTCTTTTCCACCTTAAGCACTAGAGATTATAATGTTTTTTGCATTATGGTAAATTAAAATTGTCAACCTCTGCATGTACACACTTTTGAGTTTCTATGCTTGTTACACAACGGAAATTTAAGCAGTTCATATTTTGACAATGAAGTACCTGAGTTGAAGTATCAAAATATTTTAGCTGACTGTTAACAGGTAAAGAATAAAAGAAAAATAAAAGCCTTAGGTAATGTAGAATGAAGTTACAAGATCACTGCTGCCAATCCCATTTAATCTTGATGGCAATTTTCTGAGTTTGAAGACAAAGAACATATGCATGGGGTGGTTGGTCCTGCACATACCGTTGGTCCAATTAGAAGATGTGTGACAAATTCCAAGCTCTGAATCTTTTTGACAATGACCATCATTTCTGACTGGCCATAAGTGTTAAGCTGTTGTATGTGTAACCTCCTTGCGGTGTATAATGCTCCTATAACGTGTCTGTTTTCCATGTAAATGACTACATCTTTTTTATGTCTTGTTACGCTCTCACTTTAAATGCTGTCACAATGAGAAAAGTACTGTTATCTTGTTTTATTTGTGGCTCATCTCTTTGGAGTTGGGATTGCATGCCGTATTTTCTCATGTTATTTGAAATTTACTCTGAGATGCATGTCTTTCAAGGACCATCGTGCACTATATTTAGTTTGAGATGGTACATTGGTTTTAGTTTTGTTTATTTTCTAAACTTTCCTATTCTTGCTATGTAAGAACAATAGTGTTCTTCAAAGAATTTCTTGTGATTATGTTTCTTAGGAGGAAGAGAAGACACGGCTTGTTCATGAAAGGAAGTCTCGACAGCTGAAACATTTGGATGAGAAGGGTGCTGAATCTCATAAAGTTGACTCTACTCGAACCACTGTCAAGAATTTATCTACAAAAATTAAAATTGCAATCGAGTTTGTTGACAGGATATCGAATAAGATAAGCAAGTTGAGGGATGAAGAGTTGTGGCCACAGATCAATGAATTAATTCAAGGGTATGTCATTCTTCTGCTGATATACATTAGCTTGACTGTCATTATTCTTTAGAGCGTTGTGTTCCAATGATTTTTAAATGACTACAATTTAATATCATCATTTAAAAGAGGATGCAGATATGCAATAATTTGGTTTCTGTTGATATGTAGCTTTGTTGAGTACCTTGCTAACTAATTAAAAACAGAAAAAGAATTCCAAGGATAAATCTACTTGCCTATGCCTCCCTCCTCTGGATCTTTTCTTTATCGTTTGGTGTTAGAGATGATGGGTCAGGTGTCTAGTCTGGGACAGGGTGGAACCAGTCCCAACCTAATTATAGTCAAGACGTAAAACTTAGAACTAGAAGTGAATCAATTATCAATCAGGATAATCAGGTTTGACCTAATTATACTTGACATCTGTAATTACCTATAAATATGACAAATTAGAACTTCATTTTTGATAATGTAACCTTAATGAAAATGACAGTAAATAGTAAACTGTTTATATGTTGATAAAACAAGTGTTTTAACTAAAATTCTCTTATTTTGTGTCTGAAGTATTGAAGTTTATCCTTTTAGATGTAAAATATATCAAAAAATATTATCTGTGTCCTGGCCATGATTTCTGGTGGGTGGCATGCCTTACACTTTTTAGGCCCTTAATGCTTGGCACCAGTAATAAGGTAACCTAGGTATCTTCTAAGTTCCTAATTTCTTTTACCAAAAATTAAGTTAATATAAAGGTGTAATGTTTACATATTCATCTATATGAGATCTATAAAATTATGCTGGTATGCCCAGAGTTGTAGCTGATATGAATGAGGGAAGTTGTAATGTGTTAAATTTAGGTTGTGTTTGGTACCTTTGCAATTTCAAGCTCAAACATTTAGATAGGCAATGGAATTTCATGTCAAAACACAAAGTCACCAACACTGGCGTTTTGACATGAAACTTTGTTTGGTTGGTACTGATGCTGACTAGGCTTTCAACAAGTGTTTTGAGCAGTATTGTGTTTGGTATAGGCATCGGTACCTAAAACATTTAAATGAAATGCTTATACTCAATGTGACACCATCTTCTTATATTGATTCTCATCGAATGGTCAAATTTAAAAATAAATGTTTTCTGATGATTGGCTTATTATTACACACAGAATAACATCTATATGCAAGTCTGATGGTTGCAGAAGCGTAGAACCAAAAAAGAACCTTTGTTTTGGAGGTAGCGTTCATGGGTATTCGATGGTATATAACTGTATATCCATCTTTGCTAGCATGCTGTGCACCAGATGACCAGAATTTATCTCTACACTGTCAGATAGGATGCCAACAAAGAGCTAGGTCATTGGACTGTGTATTCAAATGGACATCTAATGAAAGAAACATCAATTTGACGTTTCCCCTAACACCCCCTGTTTTATGTTTCTAGTAGAAATATTTTATGACCATTTTAAAAAACAGTCTCAACCAAACAAAAAATTGATGTTTAAACACAAAATGCCTCGGTGGCACTTATGTGGCTGCGTTTCAAATAGAAACAACCACAGTACCGAACATCACCTTAATTCTTATGATGTAATTATGGGAGTTGTGCCAATAAAAAGTATTGCTGTTGCATGTAAGTAATTTTTCTCAGTAAATTGTGCTTGCAGTGGTTATGGTTTTTGAGATGGATATTAATTTTGCTCAGTAAATTGTGCTTGAGTCGGGGTCTGGAATCAGTTTTAAAAATGAAACCGGTTTTTCTGGAATGTGCGGGGATTGAGAGAAGAAAGAACTATTGGTAGGAACATTCGTAGAAAGATTGCTCCAGATGCCGCTTTATGCCTTTATTGCAAGAAATGAAGTTGGAAGTTTTTGACCTGGACATAAAAAATGAAAGTTTGGGGTGCTAATAGAGGGGATTGGGCAGAGGTAAGGCAAGTGGTTTATCAGGAGGTTTAGTAGTAATCTGGGATCCTGGATATCTAAGGAAAATTGGAGAGGAGGGGAGTACATTCAATCTGTTTTCAGATGGTGGAAGGGGGGTGGGGGTGGTAATCTGTGATAGTGTTATGTATTTCTGTATCTCTGCTCCCTAGCAGATGTTGTTTTGCTTTTTGGTTCCCTATGAAATACAGGTAATGCCTTATCACCTGCTAGGTTGCAATCCTTTTTTATTTTAATTAATTTTATTTTTATCTTCAAAGAAAATAATATACATGGATCTTGATTTTTTTCCAAAGGGATATGGATGTTGTAGTGGCACTTATGTTCATCTAGGTAGTTGGGATTTCATTAACTCTTTCATGGTTATGCATATTTGGAAGAATTAATCATAACTTTATTGAGTAGACTAGGATCCATGGCTCCATTTTTATTATTGTTGATCATAATTTCCATTATAGCCCTTGTATAATTGGCTTTGGTATAGGTGAATGGATAAAGTAGATTCACACTTTTGATTTTCCTCTGTCTGTGAAATACCTGATATTTAAATTAGGTAGGTGATTGCTTACAGCCTCATTTTTTTTTTTCTTTTTTGATGGCAAGTTAATTGTTTTTCCTTTTAACATACAGATGCAAGACTTTTTTTTTTTCTTCTCTGCTGTCACTTGAAAAAAAAGAAATGAAAATGATCTTGCTATCTTGTGCCTTTTAATATGGGAACAACAGCAATCCCTTTGGATATTTGGAAGAAATCGTGACATCTGTGTCATCTGTTAGGCACAGTACTTGTGGCTGGTGGAAGGGAGTTGCCAGATCCCTTTCCCTCTAATGTTGAATTGAAGCATCCTATGAAGGCCGTTACCCAATGCTGGTCTGATTTTAATTGATAAAAAACCATCTGGTCTCAGCTACCCATGGTCTTGCGATCTTTCAAAACTGCTCTCAGGATTGGATTCACATTCTTATGCTTGTTAGCCTGTGGTTAAACCATCATGTGCTATTCTGGACATCTCATATATATATATATGTCTATCCAATGCTACAGAATTTTCATTTCTGCATTTGTTTATGTTTTAAACATGTTAGGTTGACTAATACATAGTTAATTTATTCTTTCAGGTTACTTAATATGTGGAAAGTCATGCTTGAATGCCATCAGAATCAGTGTCAGGTCATTGTAGAGGCTAAAAACTTAGATGCTATTGTATTTAACAGAAAGCTTAGCTCTGCTCAACTTGAAGCCACAGTGCAGTTCCAACATGAGCTTCTAAACTGGATTTCAAACTTCTCCGGTTGGATCAGTGCACAGAAGGGCTTTGTTGATTCCTTGAATGGTTGGCTTTTGAAGTGTCTCCACTATGAACCAGAAGAGACCCCTGATGGAATGGCTCCCTTTTCTCCTGGTAGAATTGGTGCACCTCTTATTTTTGTAATTTGTCACCAGTGGTCTCAAGCATTGGAAGGAATTTCAGAGAGGGAAGTGGTTGAAGCCATGTGTGGTTTTGCCCTAAGTGTGAAACACAATATAGATGTCTGCCAAAGAATGATAGTTCATGGGGATGTGGAGGGGAAAGTTAAGACCTTGGATAGAGAGGAACTGAAGATGCAAAAGGCAATTCAGGCACTTAACAAGAAGATGGTTCTAGTTTGTGAGCAGGAAAATGTTATTGTTGTGCATCAGGGTGACATTACTAATGGGAGTCTTCAGTTAGGTCTGAAAAAGATTTTTGATGCCATGGAAAAGTTCATTGCAGATTCCTTTCAAGCTTATGAGGATCTCCGTGTACGTAGTGAAGATAGGTTTGCTCAAGAGAAAGCAAAAGTTCCATAGAAAGACTCTAGGACTAAATCATTTCTGCCCCTTTTGCAGTTGCTAGCTGGTTCCCTGATTTCTATGCTTGGCACAGTGACGAGTGTCAAGAGGTTTGAGTACTTCGGGATTTTCAGCTGGGATCCAAGAGCAAGATCCTTGGTTTTGGTGCAGAATTTAATTTCCTCGGAAAGATATTTTATTTCATTTTTTGGGTTGGTTAAACCTTCATCCTTTGACTGGTTCAAGAGGGTTCATGATCTTGGTGGTCTTAATTGTGGATCTATTATTAGGGGACATGCTCTTTTTCAACCCTTAAGCAAATATATATCAATATATGTCTGCATAGGGGGCAGCATTACATGTCGAGAAAATATGGATATGAAAAACTCATGAAGGCTGTCTTGTTACGTTCCCAGGAGATGCATAATTGTGAATTTTGTGACTGAAACCGCACCATGTTATGTGAGGCATAATTGGCACCTGTCCAGTTCTAATTCTTCCGAGCAGTTGTTGTATGGTAACCAAGGAGATATGAGACATAATTGGAGTAAGTTCATGGTGGGATTATGTGATCAACCTAAGCTTCATTAGCTTTGTGGTTACAATGTTGTGATTCTAGTACACCACCACGAAGGATTGAGACTTGTGCTCCCTTAGTTCTCTTTCTGCTCTGCTAGGTTTGTTATCTTTGCAGCCAGGGTGGGGACTTTGCTGATTCATTTCTGGCCTCTCGCATGAACACGTGGTTGAAGCAAGGTTGTTGAACTTCAAGGGAAGGACTGCCACAAATTTTCCCTGGGACTGGACCTTCAGGTTTTTGTATTTAGGGATCATCTAGTTTGACACAAGTTAGTAGGTACTTACTGCCTGTCTGGAAGCGCAATCTTGTCTTGTATTATAATGAGCATATATATATATAATTTTTTTTTGCTTGATTTTGTTCAAGTTTGTTGTACAGAAAATCCTGAGAGCTGAAGTGTATTATTTACAAGGAAGACGATGATATATAAACTGAATCAGGCTTCACTAACACAACCGCAGTTTTAGAACTCAGAAAACTTGGTGCTGACTAGTGAAAGGCTGAAAGCCTGAAACTGAAAGTTGGATGCTAATGAAAACTAATTGCCAAGCCTAGAGACCTTGTATCAAATCTTTTTACTCTATGGCTTATATCAATATTTTCAATTTATTGTGCTAATTGAACCATTGCTTGCATAGAGACTGATTAGACTAGTTGAATTGTTATTTGACTTGGATTTTAGGTTCATTTTCCACAAATTGCTTGTAAAAAACCATTGACTTGGCCAACAACATGGTGACTTAGCTAATCAAACCATTGAATCATTTGATTTGTTTAGTAGGGTGATGGAATGGATATCAATTTTATCTTTTCATACTTTTTGTATTCCATTTCCATCATTTAACAAACATGAAAGTGGTTTCATTGTTAAGGTAGTTTTAAATTTTTTATTTCTGTCAATAAAATTTTCTTACTTATCATTCTTAAAAACTAGTTTCATTTCCAAGTTGATTTTCCATATAAAGTTTTTATACTATTAAAATTGTTATTTGTGAATTTAGTTAGTGAAATTTAATGATGAGAAACAAAAATACATTAAATATATGATTCAATGAGAGAAAATTGAAGTTAACTTTAAATATGAGACTTAATGAGAGAATAGAATGAAATAAAAAAATAGTATTCAATTTACAATTTATATATATATATATATGAGAGAGAGAGAGAGTAATTTAAGTCAAGAAAAAGTTTAAAAGCCTTAGAGATCTATTGCCATTTCTTATAGATTCCAAGTAAATTGTAATTCATCTACAAATCAACATGTTGCTCCAAGTGTCTAGAGTAGTTAAATTTGTCTAACTAAATTCTTCATGCAATTTCAATTACAATTCATTAACTTCTTTAATTTATAGATGTCTATTTAGACATGTTGTGAGTTGTCAAAAAAATAAAAAAAATCAGACGTGTCGTTATTTAAGATGCATAAAAGAAATCCATTTATGTCCTCTTATACAATTTAGCAAGAAATTAACAATTGAGGGCTCAATTTGTCTTATTTTTTATCTCATTTTAAACAATCAACAAAATAGTTGATTTTCCCTCAAATTCAAATACAAAAGTATTAACACAAAGGGGAAAAATACTTTTTATAGGTTTTTCAGAAACACCAGGGGTTCTTAATGATTTTCCCAAAAATACTTCTTATTAATCTTTTTGAGGGTATGTTCATTTGAACAACATTTGAAATAGAGGAATTACATTTTTTTTTTCTTTTTGTCTCCATGGGGCTACAGAACAAGAGTGGCCCATTCCCTAAACCCATAAACCCCCAACCTAGGTGCAGGTGGGATTTGATTCCTAATCTCTTAGCTACAACCACCAAGAGACCTTATCGATTGGTTAGTTGGCATCTTGTAAATAGAAAAAATCACATTCAAAACTTATAGTATAGATCTTTCATCTTTAAAAAGAGTTTTCAATTTCCAATCCTAACTTTTCTTTTTAATGTTAGTTCTGATTTATTCAGAGCCTTTTTATCACTCATGCCTTGAATAATTAGATCACCCAAATATGGGATGCTCATAATCTTAAAAATCAAAATTTGAAGCCTATCTGGCAATTTTTTTTTTAGAAAATTTGACTTTTTGAAATGGATATTTCAAATGAGACTCTCTCAAACATCTTGGAATTGGGTAGAAACTACTTATAAACCAATGGAAAAGCTGATCCAAAAGCCACTATTTTAAAAATCGGACCGGATCGAATGATCAAACTGTTCGACTAAGGAACCAATCATAGTTCTAGGTCCGATTTTGGGTTGGAGCCCTTTTTATGAAAAGAAAAGTTGATTTTGTCAAAAAAACCGCTAACCTGGGCACTCAAACTACTAAGTCATTCGACCCAGGCAACACTTTGTGGGTTTTTGGTCAATTAACATCTCTCCCTCTCTCCCTCCCTCCCTCTTATTCTATTCTAGTATTCGGACACTTTCTCTCTATCACCTCTCACATCTCACCTTTTACCTCTCCCGCAAGTCCCCTATCTCCTAATTCAATTAATATATTAGCATAGGCTTTTAAGTTTTAAATGTCACAAAAGTTATGTTTTAAAATCATTAAACAGTGACAATTGGACCTACTTTTAAAGATGATCAAATAATAATGATTTTATTCAATATTAATTAAAAGAGAGAAATATATCTAGTTAAAACTCTATTAAATTTCATTTATAATTCATTATTAATTAAAAGAGAGATAAATATTCTATAAAAAAGAGAAATATATCCAACTAAACACTCCATGAAATTTCAATTCCAATTCATTTAACTAATCCGTTTAAAATAATCAATAAAATATCAAATTTGTTCTCAAATTCAAATCTGAATACATTGACAAAAAGGGGCAGAATTTGTCCAACTAAAATTCCAGGAATTTTTAGGGGCTGTTTGTACTTTTTAAAATAGTATAGATTTAGTTTTTCAATATTAATGATAATTACTTGAATAAATTAATTGATTTCATGTTCTTTTTCTGCATTGTTATATCTCTAGTGCTCAGGACTTTCAGGTACGTGTTTCATTTTCTTTTTATGCTTTTCCCGTGCTTAATTTTTTCTGCATTCTCAAAATAAATGCCCTTTAATTATTTCTTTCTGCAAATATATTACGTGAACATCCTACAATCAAAATCCTAATCTAAGTATATGTTTGGCATCGATGCTGCAGTTGCAGCACCGTTTTCTAATGTGTGGGTTGGAAGCACTGTTTTCTCAGAGAAAATGATGTCTTTTTTTTGTTTGGAATCGTTGAGCAACAACAACTTTTTCTGTTTGGTACCAATGCTTTAAGAAACATTTTCTGCATTTCTACCCATTATCCAATGCTACATCACTGCCATGTTGGCAACAACGATCTACAGCTCCAGGAAACGCCAAATTTGGCGTTACTCCAAGCCATGCCTTCCCAATTTCCAAGACATGGCTTAAAGCATCATTTTCTATGGAAAAATAGTTCCAAACAGATGAATGTTCATTGGAGCACTGTTTTTTCCTATATAGCACTGATTTGGCACTATTGCTCCAGGAAACGGCAACGATGCTAAATAGCCCCTAAATGAACTGATTAATACTAATTAAAGATTCGAGTTGCACTATATCCATTTCAAGAGGCGGGTAAAGAAAAAGATGCATGTTGGGTCAGGAATGACCCATTTTCGTGGAAGTTGTACAACCTGCTTACCTGTACATAAATCAAGCTGTGCTGCTTGTAGCCTGTCATGATTTTTTACAGACCTGGCACGGCCTGGCATGATAGTGTCTGGGTTGTTCTAGGCACGGCACGATTGTGCGAGTTGTGTCGCCAGCAGCCCAGCCCATGGAACGGCCTAGCGGATATATATAAAATAAACAATTGTTTTTTATTTTATTATACTATTTTATTTAATTATTGTACATATTAAAATTCATATAAATAAAAAATTTAAGACTTATTTTTTAGTTTTTTAAAATAAATCTTTCATAGTTTTGGCCTGGCCTAGCCCAAGACTCATTGACCATGCCAAGCCAACCCCAAAATATCGAAGGAAAGAAGGCACGGCCCAAGATGGCCCGCGGGCCGGTACAGTAAGGCCCGTTTTACAGCACTACGCGCATGTTGCACCATCAATTGCAAAAGGAATTTGTAGCCTCACAAGGGAGTTTGTTGTCAATTGCATCAATGCTTTTCTTTTTTCTTTTTATTTGTTTATGTGACACATGATACGGAAAAATTTATAGGCAATCAACGATAAAGCGGTGATGACCAATCAGAATTTATAAATATAGAATTATAAAAAAAAAATCCAGAAATCTAGAAACACTTGATCTCTTCAAGTGGAATGGTTTTTTGTGACATAATTCCACATGTTATTTCTTTCCTTGCAATAATTTTTTATTTTTGTAATTCAAAATGTGTACAAGTCTTTGATATCGACCAAGTGTTTTTTAGGTACTATTGTTCTCTATTTATTCAAATTTCCGACCCTTGCTTAGCTTATTCCTGAATTTACGTTTTTTTTTATTATTATTTTTCATGTAATACATTTAAAAACTAAGTGGATTAAAAAAAAATTGACATTTTGACTTCCATGTGACATGTCTTAACATTCTACCTCCTTTAAAAAAAAAGTAGCCAATTCTCAAAACCTTGACACCAAATTAAGACAGATTGCAGGTTATGAAGTAGAGTAACACCTAGAAATCGTCTCTTTAGTATCACAATCAAACAAATGTTAATTCGGTTGCATAACTTAGTCAAGGCTTTTAAAATCGGATCGGACAGGGAATCGTTCTGGGACTGGTTTTCGGGTTGAACAGTTTGATTTTCTACTTTGAATGGTCTTTTCTAACTTAAAAAAATAAAAAATGGTCAAAAACCGTTATTTGAATTGACAGTTTGACTGCAGGGTCAATGGATAATTGATCAAATCAATGATTTTTGATCAAAAAACGATTTTAGGATAAAACAGAATCGATTACCTGACCCATCCCTTGTTTTTCTGATCAAATCTAATTTTAAAAACGATAAATTTATTCAAGTTAATTTTGCTTTAGCTTTACTCGACTAGTCCCTGTAAAGCGGATACTCCCCTAAAGGAAGAGAGCAAAGGCAGAAAACCTTGGTAAAGCAGACCTCTCACCTATTTTGTCAATACTCATAATATATAATCCAAAAAGCTAGCTGTGTAAGAGGCAATTTGGTAGTATGTTTAATGATTCTCCTATATTTTTGTCCTTCACGAAAACAATATACATTAGAGTCCCCCTTGTTTATTAGTATAATAATTGATTCTCTGTAAATTAGAAATTGCACGAGAGTTTGTCTCTAAATTAACTAGAAATTGCACTAGAGTTTGTCAAGGACAATTTCTCTCATTCAGTCTTGCTGACCTGAAACACCCTTTGTAGGGGTGTATCGGAAATTTTGAACCTGAAACACCCCTTCAAAAAGTAAATATTATATTTACCTGCATCTAGGGATGGATTCGAGTCGGGCTGAGCTGAATACTTGGCTATTCGAGCTCGGCTCACAGGAATAGTATCAGGCTCGAACTCGGTTATAAGTCAAGTTGTTTTGAAAATTAAAAATTTTATGTATAATTTATTTTTTAGATAAAAATTATTTACTATTATACATAAAATATAAAAATATTATTATATATATAATAAAATTATTTATTATATGTATATATGTATGTATGTATGTATGTATGTATATAATAAAAATTATTTATTTAATACTAGGCTCACGAGCCGAATTTCATTAGGCTCGAGTTTGGCTCGATTAATAAACAAGCCTATATATTAGGCTCAAATTCGACTCAAAAGCCAGTTTAAATCGATCCGAACCGAGTGAGCCAAACTCGAATAGCTTATGAAAGACTCGACTCATGACCACCCCTACCTGCACCCATATATCTTCTTATTCTAAACTCAATATTTTTTAATAATGAACCAATAGTTGAGATCGTGTCACTCGATATCCCTCCAAATATAGAGGCACATTATGAAACTCATGCAACTGTAGGCTCTCCATGATAAGGTGATAAGATCAGTTCAGGTGCTTGCTTTGCCTCTCCAAACCCTTAATCCCCATGTAATGTGTAATATCTATACTACTATAACTTGCATACTTGTCTTGATTTTGGTGTAGATCATAAAAGTTAAATTTGATATAATGTTGATTTATATACTGCATAATACAAAAATAAAAAAAACCTTTTATATATTTTTATAATTGTTGCATAAATTTTCAAAAAATAACAAAATTAAGGTTACAAAGGCCCACCATGCATTCCAGTGGCTTATAGCTAGTTGCCCCATCAGTCTCATCTCTCTAATATAGATTGAAATAGAGAAAAGAACCATCATGTTTTTTTTTGTGAGGAGGAATTACAATAGAGTTGCTGTTCTAAGTTCGACTTAATGTGAAGTATTTAGTTTGCTAAGAGTCATAGTGTCTTACTGCCTCCGTATTTAAGGCTATGCTTTGCTTCATAGAAAATAAGAGAGAAACACACATTTGAGGTAAAGTTGTTAAGAACTTCAACAAAATTCTTTCTCTCTCTCATGAAAAGAGACAACAAATAAAAACACCCAATAAGGGGATAGTTGATAACAGCTGTAATATTGAATGACTTATTGTTTTGTTTTTTAATTAATAAATTAATGAACTGAAAATTGGACTACTATAATCTGAATATTTTATCATTAGTGATATTAAAGACAAAATAACAACTAACTAATTCAGTTCACACTTTGTCTCCTTTGTTCCCCATACAGACAATAGAGTAGCTCATACTCATGCCAAATTTGGTTGTAATGCATCAAGACTTTTGCCTCATCTATTTCTCCTGATTTTCTAAAGGCTGTACTGGAAGACGATTTGGTGCAGTGAATTGCCTACGGGTTTCTTGGAAAGAAAATAAAAAAGTCATTAAGTTCAAGGTGTTAATTCATCAAATGGTCTCTTAATAGATATATAGTTGAAATTTCTCTCTTTTTTTATTTCTTCCAAGGATTTTCCAGGAAGAAGTAAGAAAAAGAAAGAAATCTTCCCCATTGGTCCATTAAATGAAGTCTATGAATAGTTTTTTATTTTTTAACACCCACATTATGTCAAAGCCTTTTAAGCTTGAAATGTGGAGTTGTGGACAAGCACAGGCCTATTAATACCTTGTATTGGAATTTAATTAATTATAATGGAACAATAAGAATCAAACACTAGACCATTTGGTCAAATTGGCTCTAATACTATTTCAAGGAACCGTTCAACCTGAAAACTTAAACCATTAAGTGACATCCCTGAATAATTTTTTTTTTTACTCTAACACCTAAAATTTTTAATAACATGATCCAGACTTGATTTAACAAACAATCCACGTCACAAATTTATGTATTCAGAAGTCAGAATGCAGTGCATGCACATGGAATTTAAATTTGTTCTCATATATTTCACTCGAAGTGGGCCTATCACGGACCACTAGGGGAATTGTGAATTTAAAGAAGAGATACTCAATTGTGGGTTTGGCATCAATTTTTAATTTTCAGAACTGAAGCAAGGATCCAACCATATTGAAGTGAGTGGTCCATGTTCCAGCAGACCTCACGTACGACTCGTAAAATGAGTCATGATTTTAGGTCAGCTAGCTGGTTAATTATTTAAACCTGATGATGAAGAGATACACTTATGCTTCATAAATCGATCTTAATAAAAGCAAAAGCAGAAGGTGCCCTTTTCTCAATTATATGGTGTGTACTATCACACATTATCTTCATCATTTTTTGTTTGAGCGGTTCTAAACTTCTGTTCCGTTCTTGTCGTGAGCGTACCTTAGGGTTATTAATGGGTCGGATTAATCTGACGGTCTGGTTTTATGATTCTGATCTGGAATTGATTATTTTATTAAATATATGATATTTTTTTTATAATTTTTATTATATTTTATGTTTGAAATGATAAATTTGATAGATAATAAATAAGATAGTATTGGTTAAAAATGTTTAATTTATTAATATATAAATAATTTAATATTTTTCAATCATTTTTATTAGGGCTAGCTATATTATCAAATTTTAAATTTTAAATTACTATTTAAACAAATAAATATAGTTTTCATTATATTTGGGTCTATCGGGTTCAAACCGGATAGACCCAATTATTAACCATGACGATTTCTATGTCTATAATTTCGTCCTGATTAATAATTAGTTCGGAATTGGTTCTAGAGCACCTTATGGGATAGAGTAATCAAATCCCACTTTCAAAAGATGCATTTGAGTATTCAGGTATTCTAATCTTCTGAGATTTGTGGATGCTTTTCTTTTTCTGGTGCACTCAAATAATTGTCTTTTCCAGCAAAGCAATAACTAGTTTCCACACCCGGGAACACAAGAATCATTCCAGCAAAGCAATACCAAAAGCCACCTAAATAAATCAGAAAGACTTTTGATGGGAAATATAATATGTACTAGCATATATAAGAGATTTAAATTCATGAAGGCAACTAATTAATTAATTAAACATGTTTAAAATGTATAAACAAAAAAAAAAAAAGAAATGACAACTATTAACATCTGAGAGCTAATAAACTGTCATGCTTGAGAGGTAATTTAAAATTAGTATATATTCTGAAAAATCACCAAGTTCCTCCCCGGAATTGACTCAAGTCTAAAGATACCCCTTCTAGTAGCGAGCGAGAGAGAGA
Source organism: Nelumbo nucifera (assembly GCF_000365185.1). The sequence continues at coordinate 473,047 of NW_010729245.1, read as the reverse complement.
AAGTTGCGTGTACGAGTTTTTCTTCTTCTTTATCGTATTTGAAGTGGTGGATGGAATGTCGATATCTTGGAAATACACCAAAACACTGATATGATGGTCAATGGAAAGAGACTCCATCTGGGTCTCAAGTTAGAAATAGTCCAACTAAACCTACCTAGTATTAAATTTGTTTTAATGGAAACTTTGAACAATTTTCCTTGTTATCACATAACCTCTCATTTCCGTTAGAGACTTTCAAAGACGACTCCAAGTCTACCGGACCAAAGGGGCCGGAACATGTTGTGGTTAGTTCGGCTTAGAGATGTTTGGACTTTGGACCTCGGATGCATGGGAGCTATATTTTAAAAGAATGCAGAAAATGGGGAAAATTACGATCCAAATCCTCTACGAGTTCAATTGTATCACAAATTACATTAAAAAGAGATAAAAAGAGAGAGAGAGAGAGAGATCCATCATCGAATAGACACTTGATGAGTAAAGCTATTATATGCATGCCCTCTCGTCCTATGCCAAATCAACATCATTCATCACCATTAAGCCTTGTTTCAATTATACGAGGTCAACTATCCAAAATAAAAACAAAAAATATTATATGGGGCAGTTATAGGAATCTTATTCCACCATTGATTCTGTTTTTGTGCCATATCTATTATTAAATTATGAATGATTAAATCATTTTCTAATTAACTTATAACAAATTTTATTCTTATAGGTGCTATAAATGGTGTTCTATGCATGTGACAAAACCAATATAACCAAATTTTCTCTCGCTTTATCATTTATTGGAGTTATTCCTAAATTCCTTCAAATAATTTCACTTTTGACCCTTTCCGTTTTAGTTTTCCATTCATCCATTTTATTATATGCAGCTTTGTTGTGATCATTTTATAGACTTATTGTTTCTTGACTACTCACACTTTACTATATGCAACATTATTAACCTTACAATTGTATAAAATTTTCCTTTTAATCTAAGTGGTGTTTGTCTATCTCTTCAATCTCCTATTTGTTATGAATTATTGACCAAAATAATGGATGAGAACACATTGAATTATCTCTTGGTCTGCAATCCTAAGTATTCCTTGACTTGCACTCTTATTATCATCATCATCATCATCATCATCATGTTACATAGCATATAATTCAATTTTAGTCTTACTTGTTTTTCTTAGGTATTTACCCAGAAACTTAATTTTGCATCTAATCCTTAGTTTTTTTTCAGCAAACAACAAGCACCACATGACCCCCTCTTAAATATTTGCACCTCGTTGGCTATTCCTTCCAATTAAAATGCTCAAAGAGGAAAATATAAACTTTTGTCCCTTGCCAATCAATTAGTTAATAACTTGCAACTACCAACTTCCGCATCTCTATCTCATACCATGTATGTGGATGTACAGTTTGTATTCCCTGTTTCCATTATCTAGGTACCTGGCTTCCTTAACCCGATGGGGTTGGGGATGGAGATTTCCTTGGTGGAGATAGAGATGAAAATGGGGAGTGAATTCCCTATCCCATCTTGACCCTAATTATATATTAAATAAATATATATAATATTATTTATAGTATTTAATATATATATATATATATTATATCAAAATATATTTAAAATAATGTTTACATTTTAAAAAACTTTCCTTTATTTTATGCATATCAATTTAAAAAAAAACATATAATTTAAAATTTTTGGGGGATCCCTGATGGGGAGTCTATCTTCGTTTGGGATCGATCAAGGATGGAAGGTCATTTTTATTCTTGGTGGGAATCAAGGTTGGGGACAAGGATTTGTTTCAAAGTTAAGGTCGAAGATGAGGAGAATGGTCCTTGCCACGAACCTACCCCATTGCCATTCCTAGAAGGAAGAGACAACATGCTACCCACATTGGGGGTAACCCTTCCCTATACAATAAAGGCATAAATACTTAAATTTCTGGTTTGAAAAGGAAGAGCAACATGTTGGGTTCAACTCTCATTCTTGCTCATTCTTTCCAATGATAAAATTTTGGAATGGACAAAAATAGGTAGAAGTAGAAATAGGCAAAATGAGAAAATGTTACCACAAGCCAAATGTTTTTTTTTTTTTCTCCAAAAAAAATGATTTCTTTTCAATTCGTGGCAAGGATAAGAATAAATGTTGAACCCATTTGGTTACAACTTTCAATTTTATTATTTTTTATTAACCAAAATAATAATATAAACATTCATACAATACTCATTAGTAAATATATGGTGGAAACATGCAAGATCCACATCAACAAAACACAAATAAACCATGTGGACCCACATCGATAACGCAAAATATGAAAAACAAAATAAAAAAAAGACAAGAAACTAGAAAAGCTTTTGCATTTGTACAAATGTCTAAAAATTTCACCAAACTAATAAATATGTATGCCAACAATTTTGGAGATTTGAGTCGTCACTCATAAACCGCTAGCCTAGGTCTCCAAAACCGCTAGCATATATGTTTTATCAGTATACGACTGATGGTCGACGTTTGTCGGCATAAGTTTTTACAATTGTCCACCAATAAACATCTATGCCGGTGTTAAAGGTGTGTGGGGAAATCCGGTGCCTCTAAGAGTGGAGGCATTTGCTTGGTTGGTAAAGAGAAGATGATTTGTCTTACCACGCTTCTGCTACTGTGTAATATGAACGAGGAGACAGTTCTCCATTTGTTCTTCTCCTACGAAGTGGCAAATTTCATTTGGAAATTCTTCTATTTTCTTTTTAGAATGAGTGTTTTTCAGTCATCATCTTTCACAAAATTTTTCTCTAGGTGGCCAAGAATTAGAGGAAACAAGAAGGCCAAAATCATGTGGAACTGTATTCCCTTTGCAGTCTACTGGTCACTATGGAACGGGAGGAATAGAAGATTATTTGAAAATAAATCAAAGGAGTTAGAAAATTTCTGGGGTAACCTTGAACGATAGCCATGTAATGTTAATTATTTTCAGTTTTGTCAATTGCAATTGTCATTTTGGTGTGTCTCTCCTTGATGTCTTTTTGTTGTAATAAAAGTTTTTTCTATCCTTGAAAAAAATAAATACACACCAAAATGATGCAGAGCTTCTTTTTGAAATGAAAATGAGCAATATGAAACATAATTACTTTTATGCTGTATATTAGTTCAATCAAAAGAATGAGACGCATAACAAAAATTTTGTAATCAATTAATGAATCCGGCTTCAAAATTGACACGATTCTCTTTCTTGACTTGCTGCCTGACTGGATTTATAGACACCTGAAAAGTAGAGAGATGGATAGGATACAAGTAAGCAACAACATCGAGAAAGATATCGGGAAGTAAAATAGAATCAGAGTTGATGTAAAAGACTGAGGAGAAAGTGATGTGGGGGGACTGGGGAGCAATAGGAATCCAAGCGATACGTGGCAAATAATGCCGCACGCTTCCACAACTCTCCTAGGGGACGTAGCTTTTTAACATTGCCACGTGCAACTTCTGAAGATGACGTTTCATTTGTCCCTCTTAATTTTATTTCCACCTTTCCTTTCCTTTCCTTCTTAATTATATGATATCTTAATTTAAATATTTTCTTTTACCAAAATTAATAATAATGTAGTTTTCTCGTTGCAAATCGGATTTGATGCTTACAAAATTGTGCTTACCCCTTATCATAGCCTTTCTCAACCTTGTATTGGGAATAACTCTCCATTAATAAATCCTCAATGCATGGCTGAAAAAAGACCGTGAAAATGGTGTGAACACAATTTCGTGATGACTGGATCCACCCTCTTTTCCTTGATGTTTGTGCATGTCATGTGACATGTATATAATTAAGAGCCAAGTATCATAGTCATAATAGGGGTGTTTACGGGTTCATTTGGTTTAGTTATAGGTTGTTTGGCTAATCAAATCGACTTGATCGAAGTGAGGAGTGATTATTCAAAACTGATTAATTATTAGTAAAAACCAGTCAATTCGAATTATATCGTTTTGGGTCGATTTTTGGGTGAATTGATTGTTTCTAAAGATTTAAATTTAAAAATTGCAATAATTTTATTAAAAAAAATTAATAAAGTATAAAGTTGCAATATAAAATATTTTCAACTAAAAAATATGAAAAATTTTCACTTTCTCATATTAAAAAATTAAATTTAAAATATAAAATATTAATACATATATCTATGATCAGATCAGGTTAATTTACACATGGCCAACCGAAACTCACTCAACCTCTTGAGTAAGCATAATGGTTGAACCAAATCATTCGAAAATATTAGAAAAACAACAACGTATGTGTTTGGAACCGTGGATGTTTATTTACTAAACGTTTTGTACTTGATTTGTTTGAAAAGTCAAAAAAAGTAATAATTAACCTATTTATTGACACTTAGGCACCATTAGGCACCACATCAGCAAAATAGTGAATAAACGCCTATACACTGGGGGAAGTGCTAAAATGAAACTTCCCCCAACGGTAGATGTGCACATAAATCGAGGCCTGCTTTTGCAAGTCCCTATGCATACGGATTCACATAATGGAAAAAAAAAATGCTAAAATGGCACCTTTGTGGTAGTGCTTATTTAATAAATGCCCATGGTTCCAAACACCCTCTACCTCGTGTTGAATCGAGTTTGGCTTCAGTCAATGCAAAGTCTGTTCGAGCAGCCTTTAATGCCTTACATTGAGAATATCTCCATACTTGTATACTTTATTTCATGGGGAGATATTCCCAATGCAAGGTTGCAAAAGACTGTTAGAATGGTGTGGGCACAGGTTTTCCCCGATAAAAGCCGATCTCCATTGAATCGGATATTGATTGTTTTGAACGGTTTCATCGGTTTGATGAACAACACTAGCCATGGAATCGTCAATCTCTCGTGATTCCCAAACTCTACTCACCTTACCAGTTACCAGACCGCCTTGGAACAGGATCTGCTCCTCACATAGGGGCGCCTCACATGCACATCCACCGTGCATTAGAAACATTTCCCGTGAATAATAACTTATAAGTAGAGAAGATGTTCCCACTACATGGTACGATGTGCATGCGAGGCGCCCTGTGAGTAGCAGATCTGGTCTCCCACACAATTTCTGGGATCAGCTGACGTAAACTTACAATTTTGTAATATTATCTCCAACCAACGGTTGAATGATGAATGTATTCATATAGTATCCCATCCCAATCCTATTCCAATCCTACCTGGATATATTTCCTTAGTCTTACGTGGCAGAAACAAGGTATAGGTGAATAATTTTGTCTAACCTTCCTTCCAAACATACACAATCACGTACAAAGTACTACTACCTGTGCACGCACAGAAAATTAAAGTGGACCCACCCCCAGTCACCACCCTAATAAGATAGCTAGGGTGAGTAGGCTCCAGTAGCTCCGTCTCCGTGATTGGGATATTTGGGAATGACTGAACGAGCAAACAAGTACACCACCCGTGAGCTGAGCTCCCAGGCCTCCACCTTTTTTGTTTGGCAGTGGAATATATTAGGTTAGATGCTGCTGGGTTATTCTTACTTTGTCAGCTCAGTTGATTTGCCCACACCCATTTCTCATTCGTTCATTCTCCTTAAATTCCGGCCGACGACGGTCGAACTCACTCCGCTCCTAACAAAAACAACTACCGGCCGGTCCCATCAGACTGAGAGTCAATTACTACTCCTCCTTTAGCTTGATCCCCATTGATTCACTTCAACGTCCAAATGCATCGGTGGAATCAGACTGAGTTCAAAAATTTACTACTGGACGTGATGCGTTGATGGAATGGACTGCTGATGTCCAATGAAGTTGATGCAATTTACCAAAATACCTGCTCGAGATCAATTGCAACCGAGACTGAGGAGGTTCCATACAAGAGATAGTGTGTTGATGATGGCTATGCTATTTTTACCCAGGTTAATTTCAGTTTTCTCAATTACCCAACAACGTAAGTTTTAGTTTTCGCCGGAGGAAATAAAATCCAATGATTTAAGGATAATAATCTACAATAAGCCAGGACTAGAATAATAATATTATCCTCTCCTGTGTAGATACGACACATCATCATCTATCCCTATCTTTCTTTGCATGGCTGATCAGTGATAAGTCTTCTTTTTTTTTTTTATAATACAAGGATAAGTATTTTTATTTTCATGACTGTTTAATTATAATCTTCTACTTAGGGGGTGTAAGAGAACCGAGCCAACTTGCGAGCTATTCGGTTCCGTTTGCTTAATATCGAATATTTCGGCTTGAAGATTATCAAGTCGAGTTGAATAGTTAGATGAGTCGAGTTCGAGCTTCATAATACCTAGTTTGAGTAAGTCATGAGCTCTAATAAAATATTATTTTTTAATAATTTTTATTTATAATATAAATAAATAAATAAATAAATTTATAATCCAGTTTTTCATAATATATTTTTATGTATAATATTTCATAATATTGATTTATTTAAAATTTTTAATATATAATCGAGTTTTTTAATATATTTTTTATTTATTATATTTTAAATATTGATTTATTTATATTAGCTTAAGACAAGTAACTCGCAAGTATCCACTTGAGTCAAGTTAGAGTATGAAACTCAAAACTCGGTTGAGTTTCGAACTCTGGGTTTTTTAGGAGCTCAATCTTGAGCCACTTAGGGTCAGGTTTAGCACTGCAAGTCAGGTTGTCCTTATTTCGTGAATTTCAACTACTTGAGCTCTCGTGTTAGGGTTCTAGTCCATAGATAATTCAACACATTCCCAACCCAACCTCACCTAAGTTGCATCCTTAGTCGGGTTTTTGAAGTTACAAATGATTTCTAGATATGGTCTGTTCAGGTTTTTTTATATTTTCCTTATTATATTCATTTTCTTTATTTTCTTTTTTATAAATATATTTATGTTTTTGGCTTTCAAAAAAAAAAAAAGTACATTTATGTTTTATATATCTTCCATGCGTTGTGCCCTGATAGTGTCTCATCTCTCTCTCTTTTCATAAGGCTAAGGGTGGATAGTTCATGTAGGACTAGAATCAAAGACTGGTCTGGGGTAAGCTGAACCCACCCTCCTAACCTGTGAATTTCGATCAATAACACTTAATTATCAGTTACCACTTTTATGATATTGAATTTGTTGATTTGTTAAGTTTTTCAGTATCGTGTATTCTTGTATAACAGTCGAATATTAAAAAAAATGAAATAATCATTATATATCTTAGAAATGTATAATAAATAAATTTATAAAACACAAGACTATAGACTTGTTATATATATATAGATAATCGGAGTCGAGTGTTAATTGGATCCGATATGGGATCTGAACCGATTATAAGATGAAAAGTTGATCCACAGCCACAGCCACTGCTGTTTCAAGCGTCTACATGGCCTTGGCTTGTGACTTGTGAGCGATAGATCCGAACTCCCTAGTTAAGACATGTGTCTATAATCTACGTCCATGGTTCATTTTGTGTGTAGGGTGTTGCCTTAAAAGGGTGGCATCATTGGTTTTGTTTGTTGTAATTGAATTTGTATAAGATAATACTTTATACATAAGTTATCATGTATTTTGACTTATTTGGAATTTGGATTGGTTGGGTGTTTCTAATTGGGCTAACATTCGGCTTTAATCATGAATAACTTGATCACAACATATGGGTTACATTGTGATAGAGATACCCAACGAAGTTAAGTGTTAAAAGTTATTGCTTCGATTCTTCTTTGGGAAGTTTGACTTGAAAGATGTTGAAGAATTTATGAAAACACTTATGTTTTTATTCTTCAATTCAAGCCGAGTTCTTTGCCTCAACTTCAACGGATGGATGTAATAAGGTTCTGTCCTTGGATTGTATGAGGATTGTTGTTGCCAAATATGGAACCGAGGGTAATAACATAATTTTTAGTGTTCGAGGCCAATGAGTCCAACCTGTTGAGAGAAAGAAAGAAGATGTCAGTGACCCTGGGAGTTATGTTTACATCAATGTGGGAGCCCCTTTTTATAGTCGGAGTTGCCTAAGAGGAGGATTGGTTGGGAGCAAGAGGCAGTGGTTGGCAGTGGTTGGTGATGGATGGTCAGGGTGCATCCAGCCAACACCACGTCTCAGGATCCGCAGGATGGCTGGGATGGATCCGGCTGACACCACGTGCCAAGATTTGCAAGTTGGCCAAACACCCTTACATCACTTGCCCCCCAGTCTCGAGGTCGTAGTGACCGAGGTCAATTGGCGGGTTGTGTCGAGGCCTCGGCTTCAGCTGAAGAGAATATAGTACATTCGCATTGAGGCATCAGTCTGCTGTAGAGCTCTTCTCAGCAGTTGTGTGGCAACTGCTCCTCTGTTCACCGTTTGTGTCCCTAAAGGACCATCCTAGGCCGAGGGGTCATGACCATGGCCCGTGTGGACGTAGGCCATCCATGTCTGTTGTTCGTGCCTCGCACGGGCATTGATGTCACCCGTCGTATGTCCGTGCACAGGACGGGTGTCGTATGTTCATACGCAGGACGGGAGTCGTATGTTTGTACGTAGGACAGGCATCAGGGTCAATTAGATGAAGTCGTGTACAAGACGGCACTAGGGGGTCCGATTCGGCGTATCCTTGAGCCGGAGTTGATGGGCGAACCAGCCCCATCTCTTGGCGTCGTTTCGACTACCAAGGTCAGCGCCACATGGAGCCTAAGGGGTATGCATTATTCGGTTAAAACTGAAAAACCAAACCAAAAATTTTGGATTTGTTTTTTTTTTTGTTCGATTTTTTCAATTTTTGGTTATTTCGGTTCGATTTTTTCGGTTTTGTAAAATTTTGGTTTCAGTTTCGGTTTTTAGGTTTAGAAATTCGATTAACCGAAAAAAATGAATTAACCAAACTTTATTATCTATTATGTATATTAACATATAATACATATATAATATGCATAAAATATATAATATTGTATTGTATTATGTATTAAAATATATAATTTATTATATACATTGTATAATATATATTTTTTAATATATAATATATATTATATATTAAAATATACAGTACAATGTATATTAAAATATATATAGTGTTGAAATTTGGTTTTAACCGAAATAACCGAAAACCGAACCAAAAATTTTGGTTTTGGTTATTTTGGTTTTTCAATATTTCAGTTTCGGTTTAGTTTTTCATTTAAAATTTTGGTTTTAAAAAATTTGGTTTATTCAATTCAGTTTTTAACCGAATAAACCGTTTGCTCACCCCTAATGGAGCCCGTCGGTTCGGGTTGTCTGGTCAAAAGGTCCGCGGCCGTTGGATCTGAGCTATACATTTTTCTTTAAATAGGGAGGTTGGTTGAGCGACTCTCCACCATTTGCTCGAAACCTTTTGCGTTGGAGCTACTAAGGACACCTCGGCTATCAACAACCAATCCCTTAGACCTTCTTTGATTAACATCTTTAGGTAAAGAATTCCCACCTCCAACATGTTGGCCTCAGATTCTAGATGTGAGGCTTATAACCTTCTTGACTGGAGTAGGCCTAGCAGCACTCCTAGTAGTGATGGGAGTGATAGTAGTGACCCCAAGAGCTCCTCTCGGATGTCTAACATCCAAGTGCTAAGGGAGAGGGTCGTGTCTCGTAGGGCGGAGCGTGATCAGCAAAGTTTGGGCACTACCAATGTAAGTACCAATTCCACGGGATCGAGGGCCAATGCCCTAGGGAATGTTCTTGGGCACCCTGATGTAGTGGATGGGGAAGAGGCCAAGGAATCCCCGGTTGAGGAGCGGGCCGAGGCGTGACAGTGGGGTGTTACCCTTGCTTTGACTTAGACAACACCCTCGGCAAGGGGCAAGTTAGCACATTGGCCGAGATGTACTACATCCCGAGAGACTATAGGGTTAGAGTCCCTTGCGTGGGTGATAGGTCGTGGCTTGCTCCTAAAGGAAAGGTGTGCGTCCATGAGCATTATCTTCACTTCTAGTTGTGGTTCCCCTTGCACCCCCTCATTCTCGAGATCCTGAGCCATTATAACCTCACCCATAGCGAGCTCGCTCCCAATGCCATTAGGACGGTAGTGGTCGTATTGGTGATGGCTCATCTCCAAGAGGTGTCAGTGACGCTGAACATATTACAATGTCTATCCGTGCTAAGGAAGCATCTTGATGAGGACAACTTGTGGTACTACCAAGGCTGACGAGGAAGGGTGGTGGATAACCCATTATCTGTCCACAACTGGAAGAAGAAATTCTTCTTCGTTAGTTTCCCCCAAGGTTGGTCCTTTCAATCCGGTTGGGGGAACCCAAACATGTTGGCTGTGAGGATTACGCTACGCAGCAACGATGAGGAGAAGGCCATGATGAATTGGCTTCGACTGGGTGGGGTGATTCATGTCAGACCCTTGGTTTAGTGATGGCTGGCCTTAGTCCTACCCCCTTGGTATGGACGCTCCCACTGTTTGCCAATTGTGAAATTCATTAGGTTTTGTTGGCGCTCTTCTCACCCATTTGCTTCTCTTATTCGCAGAAATGGAGGGCAACAGGAAGGTGAAGCTGCTGGAGGTGACATCTAAGAAAGCCACTAGGAAGGGAGCTGTCAGGAGCATGCCTCGGCATCTTCCAGAGAAGGAGGCCGCAAGACAACGGGCTGAGACTGAGGCAACTTGTAAGAAGACACATGTGTAGAAGTGCCCTAGAGAAATGGCCCGAGACCCTCATGCCAAAAGACATCAACTGTGTGAGCAGCGCCGACCCAAGGGGACTTCGGGCGGAGCCTTGATTGACTAATCCCCAAGAGAACAAGCCATTCAACGCTCGTCGGATCTTCCGATCGACATGGAGTGTCCGAGAGGGGGACTCCTTGTCGATTCCTGGCGTCGACCAATAGCTAGTGGTCAGCATGGTCTTTCTTGGGGACCGCTAGTCCTGGACATAGTATTCGATGGATTCGGTCCATGACATAGTTTTGGACAAAGCTGTTGAGGTATGTGTACACTTCTTTGAGTCCGTTGTGTCGTCGAGGTCTTCTTGGCGGTATGCGACTGATGATTTTCTTTTTTCATGTGCAGATGGTCTCTTGCTCAGTCAGCCTTTGTGATAAGGTCGAGGTGCTGATCCAGCAGCTTCAGCGGGTGCAAGAGGAGATTGAGCGCCTAAAGCAACAAGTGGTTGAGGGCTGGGTACGTGACGAGCATGAGCATCGCAAGAAAGTCGAGGCCGAGATGGAGAATAACCAGGAGCTCATGAAGGAACTAAAGTGCTCCTTGGCATCAACGGAGTAGCAGTTGGAGGAGTCGACTGCAAAGGCAGTCAAAAAATATAAGACCTCAGAGAAGCACAAGACGGGTCTGACCACCTTTGCCTCCCAGGCTTACTTAAAGGGCTTCCACGACTACAAGGCCCAGGTGACGAAGTTCCTACCTAGCTTCGACGTTGGCTAGCTTGATCCGTTCACACAAAGAAAAATCCGAGGTTAGAGAAACTTGCACTTTTCATTTAGAAATTTCCACTAAGGTACTTACAACTCTATTGATAATACATTCGGAGATTCTTGGAGTTCTAGGTGCAAGGCACTGGTCTTCCACCCATATACTCTAGCCAAAAGGTGTCTTACTACTTTCTTGATTCTATAGGGCCCTTCCTAGTTTAGGCCAAGCTTTTTGACGCTATGTTTAGAAACCATGACTTTTTTGAGGACAAAGTTGCCTTCCTTGAAGTGACACTCTCTGACTCAAGAGTTGTAATATCTTACAATTATTTGTTGGTATGCCGCGACCCTGATTTGGGCTTGCTCTCGGACACCTTCCAATAGGTCGAAGTTGTTCCTTAACTCTTCACTATTGTTGGCTTCCTAATTTGCCTCGGTTCGAAGCGTTGGATGACCGATCTTTGTTGGGATGAAAGCTTTTGTACCATATGTCAAGTTGAAGGGGGTTTCACCCGTGGTAGTCCGAGGTGTCATTTGGTGTGCCCAGAGAATGTTGTACAGTTCGTTTGTTTGCCCAAAGCCCTTTGGCTTTGTCTAATCTTGCCTTTAACCCATCTAGGATTGTCCTATTGGTATCCTCGGCTAGCCCGTTAGTTTGAGGGTAGCCGACTGAGGTGAATTGCTGCCTTCTCGCTAGGCTTTCAAACCATTCTCTGAATTTGTCATCATCGAACTATCGGCCATTGTCGGTGATGAGCATGTAGGGGATGCCAAACCAATAGATGATATTCTTTTAGAAGAAGCTCTGAATCGTCTTAGCCGTAATGGTTGCCAAGGCCTCGGCTATGACCCACTTGGTAAAGTAGTCTACTGCCATGACAAGGTATCTCTTGTTCTTCGTGGATAAGGGGAAAGATCCAAGGAAGTCCATACCCCATTTTAAGGGCCAGGGGCTATTGAGGGTCGAGATGGTCATTGTAGGCCGATGGAGGATGTTGGAGTGTCTTTGGCATCGGTCACACTTCTGTACCAATTCAATAGCGTCCTTTTGGATGGTCAGCCAAAATTATTCATGCTTAAGTGCTTTCTGTGCCAGGGCCTTACCCCCTAGATGATTGTTGTAGATGCCTTTGTGGATTTCTCTTAGCACATACTCGCCCTCCTCTTGGCTGAGGCATTTGAGATAGGGTAGGGTGAAGAATCTTCTATACAACCTACCATTAAGTGTGGTGTACCGTGTTGACTGTCATCGAACTATCCTTGCCTCATTCTCGATGTGCATAGTGTGGCTGAGGGTTAGCCCTGCATAGCTTGCAAGTTTTGATAGGGCATCAACTTGTGTGTTCTTGTGGGACCTGGTGCAGAGCGAAGTGTTGAAAGTGGTTGGGTAGATCTCGGTCTTTGTTCAAGTACTTGGCCATATTTGGCTCTCTGGCCTCATATTCTCCATTCACCTAATTCAAGTCTAAGGGAACCGAGATGAGGTCCTCGGCCGACTGGCCATGGCCTGATGGTTCATCCTTAAGGTCGAGCCCCTCCAGTGGTAGGGCTTCCTTGTTCTTACCTTTTAGCGCCACAAGGTAGAATTGTATGGCAGTTTGCTGGTTTCCTCTAACCTTCCCTACACCATGCTCCGTGGGGGACTTCATGGTGAGGTGTTAAGACGAGACGCCCGCCTTGAGTGCGTGAAGGGTCGACCTCCCTATGAAGGCACTGTAAGGTTAGCCTATCTTTACAACCAAGAACTCAACCATCCGAGTGACTTGCCGAGGTTCAGTCCCTACGGTGACCAGTCGGGTTATTTTTCCTTCAGATCTAATAGATGCCCCGGAGAAGCCGATGAGTGGCACGTTAATGGTTTGCAGTCAGTCTAGCGTCAACTGCATATTCTCAAATGTCTCATAGAACAGGATGTCAACTGAAGAGTCGTTGTTTATGAGGATCCTTTTCACCTAGTTGGCGATGGTCATTGACACCACCAACGCATCGTTGTGGAGCATGGATACCCCTTGTAAATCGTTGTTTGAGAAGGAAATGAGGTCTTTAGACCTCGGCTTCTTTGGTGCTTGGCTCTGGATGTTGTATTGTCAGGCATATGCTTTCCAAGACAAGGTGGATGCTCCCCCTCAAGCCGAGCCTCTGACTATGACTTCAATGATTCTAGTTAGGGGGTGATGATTGCGGGGCTCAACCAGAGGCTACTCTGAGGATGACGTTGGGGCATCACCTTCGACAAAATCCTTCAAGTGCCTGTGATGAATGAGGGACTCGATCTTGTTCATGAGCTCGTAGCAATCCACGGTGTCATGGCCAATGTCACGGTGGTACTTGCAATACTTCTTGAGATTTCCTTTCCCGGGTTCCTCTTCAACTTGGCCAGACACTTCATGAATTCCTCCTTCCCTATTTGCATCAGTATGTGCGTTCAAGAGGAGTTTAGTGGTGTGTACTTATTGAAGGAAGGGGACGACTTCTTCTCTCCTCTTTTGTTGGTGGGACCATTGCCATGGCCATCCATGTCCTTCCTCTTCTTGTCACTAGGCCCTTGGCTGGCCTCAACTTCCTGTTCTTGGAGGCATTTGTTGGCTTCGGCCTCCTTGGCGGTGATGTACTTCTGAATCTTCTTCAAGAACTCGACTTTAGTCATGGGCGGAGTCTTGGAAATGGACCAGTTGAGGGGTCCAAGCCAAAGGCCACTGATGGCCACGTGCATGGAGACCGAGGGGTTGAGGTCCTTGACCTCGAGTTCTTCCTGGTTGAACCTCTTTATGTATGCCCGAAGGCTTTACCCGTGCTTTTTCTTGTCGGAGATCAAGGAGATGACGCTTTTCTAATATCATTGGCTACTCATAAAGCGACCTAAGAAGAGGTCTGTGAACTATTCCCAAGAGGTGATGGAGTGGTGGAGGCTGTATGGAGAACCATCGACGTGTTGCTCCCTTAAATGTGGCTTGGAAGGCTCGACACATGAGGGCATCGGAGTATCAGTGTAGGAAAATGAGGGCCCGGAAGCTTTATAGGTGGTCCTCGGGGTCTGTACTTCTATTGTAGGTCTCCAACCATGGGGCCTTGAAATTTGGTGGGAGGGGCTCGAAGAGGATGGAATCTATGAACACCTTCATTCGGCTGGAAGAGGTCGAGAAACTGGTGGAGGTGTACTGTACTTTGGCCCTCCTTCACTTGCCGAAACTGGTCTTGAAGGGCATCAATTTGTGTTTGAATATCTCCGAGGCACTAGTCGACGTATGGCATCGTTGCTTTAGCCTAGTCTTGATTCTCTTTCACGTGGGATAGGCCAGCCCCGTTATAGGAGTGCTCGAACGTCACCATGCCCTGAGCCTTGCAGGCAAGGTGATTGTTGAGGAGGTCACGAAGGTTAAAAACTGGTGGGGGTGAGGCGTGGCACTGACCTTCCACCCTTGGAGGGGGACTGTAGTTGCCCGAGTGCCTGCCGTCATCTCAATTAGTCACTGTGTGTTGGTGTTGACGGCTGAGGTTCTTGTGCTCGGCGTGGAACCCCATGGGGTTGACCCCTCAGTTGGGGAGTCGAGGGGTCTTAGAATGGGGTTTGTCAGCCCGTCGGCTGCTATTGTCTGACTCCGAGGGATCGGCTCTCTCCAAGTTGCCTAAGCGCTGGCTTAATGGGGTATGTGAAGATCTCCCACTGTGTTGTCCATGGCTTCTGACAGGACGGCCACCCTATAGGTGGCTTCCTGTCGGACGCCCTATGTTGTCCAATCGTTGGGCCAGGTTGTCCAGCCTATTCTGGACCAGCTCGAACTGGTCAATCGTGACTAAGTTTTGGACGTCAGGGATGGGGTCTTGCTTGTCAACCATTTCAAGGACTCTAGTTGATTAAATTAGGTTTGTTTTTTTCTTAAGGGAAAGTTTTGAAGATGTTCCCATAGACAGCGCCAATTGTTGCTGCTAAATATGGAGCCGAGGGCAACAACATAATTTCTAGCGTCTGAGGCCGATGGGTCCAACCTACTGAGAGAAAGAAAGAAGATGTCAAAGGCTTCGGGAGTTATCCTAGGGGTAAAGGCTTCGATGGTCATGTTAGTAGAGGGCTCTGAGGGGTTGGACCAAGCAGGAGAGGAGACTTAAAGCTTGAGTTCCATTATGTTAACCTCAATGTGGAAGCCCCTTTTTATAGTCAGAGTTTCTTGAGAGGAGGAGTAGTTGGGAGCAGGTGGCGGCAGTTAGCAGTGGTTGGTGATGGATGGTTAGGGTGCATTTGGCCAATGCCACGTGTTAGGATCCACATGATGGATGGGATGGATTCGGCCAATGCCACGTGTCAAGATCTGCAGGTTGGTCAGATACGCTTACATTAGGGATGGTTTGGGTTCGTGAAGGAGAGATTTGTAATCTTGGGTTTTGGGGCAAAGCAGGTAAGGTCCTCCCTTGTTCTCTATGATATCTTTTTGAGTTTAATTAATAAAAATTTATAGGTGGTCACCCCTCCATTTGGAGTAAAGTTTGGGGCTAAAAAAAGAAGAGTTTGGGGCTAAAAAAAGAAAATGGGTTACATTGTGAGTCAATGACTGTATGGTATGAAGAATAATAAGGTGGGCTCGTTTAGACATGGTCATGTTGTCTTAAAAATTAGCATTCAAATAACGAAGGTGATGTTTGACAATCGATGTTGATTTTTTCTTATCAATTTTTCAAAATTTGGTGATTTTTTTTAAATAAGTGATTTTTTAAAAAAATCAGAAATTTGATTATTTGGTATCATAATTTCTACCATTTAAGTTGTTTTTTGAAAAAAATGGCTTTAAGTTTGTTTGGTATTGATTCTCAAGTGCCAATTATTCTTTTTTTTTTCTAATTGGAGTTATTATTCATGTTGGATGTTGATGTAGCACAATCCGGTCACTCCTAGCTGAAGCTCGCGTGGCTCCTGAGATGTACCTAAAATGAGAAGAAGGTGGAAGAACTCCCGGGGGGTTTCCCGGTGGGAACGCTCCGATGCTTAAGTTAGTATTGTATGCAAGAAGCTAAAGGAGAGTGAACACTAAGAGTGTAGGTTGCGCTAGCTATTCCCGATGCCCTGTTCCTTGAGGATAAGTTCCTTATATCTGAATTCTGTTGCTCTGGGCCCTCTGACTTCTGATAGGGCAGGTATAACTGCCACTGTCAGTCTGCCACAGCCGTTACAGGCAGGGCTGAGGTGGCACGCGCGGGGCCGTCGTGCAGGATACGTGTCTGTCAGGTGTGGGACACCTTTCTAATGGTGGCAGGCGCGGCAAGGGGACATGCCTGC